>WEIV01001356.1:27481-76153 GCA_013390005.1 Calyptomena viridis | reverse complement strand
GGAGGTTTCGTGTGGGGGTTCTGCCGTCGGTTCCCCCCCATGATGGTTTTGAAACACTCGAAATGCATTTTAAACCCGGGCTGGGCTCGGTTCCCTTTGTGGCCGTGCCCCGCGTTTGCACAAGGGGTCTGAGGAAATGTTAACGGACGGGGCACCGTGCGGGCATTGAGGGTGTCAGGCCTCTGGTTTGTGTCTTTCTTACATACTTCCTGTGTTTTTGGGGCTTATTACTCAACTTCCCAATCCCACGGGGAGCGAGCCGTACTACCTGTTTTGCTGGGGTTGAACTGTGAGTTGCGAACGCTCCCGAAATGTTTTCGGAAGGGGGAATGAACTGCGCGGTAACAGCGCAAGGTGTTTTGCACATTCGAGCGCCGTGGGCATCCGAGTCAGACCCGGTTGCAGACGCCGTGCACCGAGTCTGCTCTGGAGGTAAATACATCTGCCAGGAACTCTCCCGTCTTGTCCCGAGCGTTGCTCGCTCGAGATTATTTCAGCTCGGCTTTCCCTGGGGTGTCTGCACAGTCTTGTGTCCCTGTGAGGGGCCAAACCTGGTAACCTCTCCTTCCTGCTCTGGAGGAGAGCCAGTAGCAGGGAAAGTGAGCTGTCTTTGATCAGCAGCTCTCAGTGAGGTCCAGTTTGATTCCAGATACACCAAAGACAATTTTTTTGTCCATTTAATTTATTAGTAGCGTAGTGGATTATAGTGGAATTAACGAGCTGGGAAGTTTGACAAGTACAAGAGCTCGTGCTGGGTAGATGGCCAGAGTGGAGAAATGGGGAAGGAGTCTCCCCTATGGATGCTCACGAGAGGTGACATTGATTCCCTCATCTTAAGGAGCTACTGACTTGCTTGTGAAGGCAGGCAAAACTCAGCGGTACACATCTATTTTACACTTACCCTGTAGGGTGATTAAATGTCTTGAGTAATGCGAGTCCAGTCCGAACTTCCCTGAGTAAGGAGAAGCTCTCAACTGGTTGAGAAACCTGAATACCTGAAGAGTGGGATTTAACAAACACACAATTTCAGCAGCAAAGTGAGGCTAAAAAGCTTCTTGTTGACTTCGTTGCCTGGGTTGTGCTGGTACAGCTGTGCATGGGACTTAATTTCTCAGCTACTTTTGCCATAAAAATAAATTCTCTATGGAATTATTCCAATAACTGGTTTATATTGTGGCCCTCAAAACAATAACATGAATACAGCTGAGCTGGTTGGACAAACTGCAGTATAAGAGAGAAGAGAGGGAAAAGCGGTGACAGCAGGCAGGAGTTTTTTTAAAAATCGATTTTCAGACCAAGGGGATGTGTTTGTGAGACTGCTGTAAGTCACTTGAACTTCGGAAATGTTTTAGCCTTTGTCAGTCATTAGGTTTGATTCCAGGTGGTAAATTACATAGTGTGGCTGCTTCTGCCCCTGTCCTGAATATCTTCCCTATATGAAGGAGAGAGACAAGTAGTCTGACACCTGAAACACCTGCCAGCCAGAAAGGTTAGTACATTGCCAGTATGGGTGCAAGAATTTAGGAAGTGTGTGGGGATATTCTTGTATTATTTCAAGGCAAACTTGTTCTACGTTGGAAATGTTGAAGCACATGGATCTTAAGGCAGAGCTGGTTCTCGAGTTTTTGTTTTCTGATGTGGTTTTGTTCTTTAGTTAGCTGGTTCTTCCTCAAGTCATAAGTAATGAAGTTTTGCTTACTGTGTAAATATACCTATTACTTCATCTAAATCTGTACCTTTAATAAAGTTCAAGCCCAAAAAGTTGCTGACATGGTTAAGATGGAAAACTATCCTTAACACTAAAACAAGCCAACATAAAGTGTAATGCAAATTCAAAGTGACATAAGTCAGAAAAATACTGAAGTGCTTCTGACTGACTCATGGCTCTAATGTAGGTACACGTTCTGGTGTTTTGTCTCATTCCTCCAAGACCAGGTAGATCTAAGTTCCAAAAGTAACTTTGCCGTGGAAGCCTGTCTAGGAGCATAACCTTTCTTATTTTGAGGAGATACCTGGAGAGGTTTCAGTTCCTATTAGTCTTTAGGGAAATGCAGTCCTGATTTCCAGGAGGTAAACCTTCAGCTCTATGCTCAGTTTCTAGTTTTAAAAGTGGGGCAGACAACTAGAATTTCTGACAGATGTTGAAGTTGTCTTACACACACTTGTAGGTTGGACCTGTCTGGTAAAGGGGTGCTCTGTGTTGGTTACAGCTACATCAGTGTCGCTTATGAATTCTCAAGAATTGGGGCTTTGAAAAGCAAATTTAAGCCATATTGTTCAACTCGTGACCAGTTTTTAATCCATTAGTGAATTTAGGACTTTAGTAGTTGCTTTAGTAGCCTAAGTGCTGATACTAAAAATCTTCTAACAGTGACTATAATTCTTCTTATAAAGAGTATAATAATTGCTAAACCTTTTTTTTTCCCCTATATTATAGTCTAGGGTTGGCAAGAGTAGTTGTTCATGTACTCATATGGCAAATCTAGGACTTGGAGACACAAGGATCTGAAAAGGGTATGGGCAAGTGGATATAGC
This sequence comes from Calyptomena viridis, assembly GCA_013390005.1. Lineage (NCBI taxonomy): Eukaryota > Metazoa > Chordata > Aves > Passeriformes > Eurylaimidae > Calyptomena > Calyptomena viridis. Next base: position 73,618 of record WEIV01001356.1, on the reverse strand, counting down.
AGGAATTTTCTCCTCTGCTCACCGTTCAGTTGCTGGTGCTGGGAGGCCTGGATGTGAGCTGGCGTCCAGAGGCACATTGGTTGGCTTCTTCCCCAGGATGAATTCTTGGGACAAGAGATTGTTTGGATGGAAGGTTTTCAGAGTATTACAGGGTTGTTGATATAGTAAGGAGTGTGTGACAGCTGGGAGGAAAGGTTCTGCTCTTGCTAAAGATTATTTACACCAATATTAAGTAATTCAAATGGGATTTTCTGTACTTGGAGCTTTTTGCCCTGAACTGCTCTTCATAAGGCAAAAATGACTTTGAAAGCTGTGAAGTGAGTGCCTGAGTTGCTGGATGGTCGGTCGTTTTCTAGGCAGCAATGCTGGAATTTATCCTGCATGAATATTAGTTATAAATTTAGAAACCTTAATCCTACAAAACAGATTTAAGAAGAATAAAATAGAGAATGGATGAAAAGATACATAAAATGAAGATACAATGCAAAGGCACCTCTAGCCTTACAACATGTAGTAAGTTGTGGGTTCTCATAAAGTAATGTACATACACCAAGTAAAACAGGGATTGGTTTTGTTGCAATTTAGGGAACCTGTTGTGCTGGGTATTAGAAGAATTTTAAAGAAAAGTTTCTGTTTCTCTAAAAAGTTTACAATTAAACATGCTACTTATTTGGAAATTTGAAACCATATGAATGGTTTTTTTATTTAATTGGTTTATTTTCAGTCTCAATTATGTTTCCTTGCATTTGTGTTCAGTGATTGAGCTAACTTTATAGTCTGTGAATGACATCCTATTTAATTGTGAAGACAAGTTAAACTTGAGCTGGATGTAAAGCATCTTGTAGCTAATGTTCTGCAGTAATATATCTCCAGAGATAAGTGAGGTACTTCTTTTGCTTAGCACGGGAAAGCCCATAGCTGAATCCTATGTCTGACTTGGGGTTCCAGCTTCAAGAAATGCATGATCTAGCTGAGGAGAGTCTAGAGAACAATAATAAGTGGTCTGAAGGTCAGAGCTTTGAAGAAAGACTGAATAAAATCCTGAGGCTGTCTAGAAAAAGACATGGAAGTTGTCAAACCTGATGCAAAGTAGAATGCAAATAACTCGCTCACCAGGCTTGTGGCGATCAGTGCCAGAAGGAGTGGGTTTAAATGGGAGCAGAGACAGTTTCACATTACTGTGAAATAATTTGCTTTATGGTTGGGTAAAATAGACTTTACCTTATTTATAAAATGTTCATTAATAGGTTGTCACCTATTGCCACCTCCATAGGCAAACATATGTCAGGAGTGATGGAGGGGAAGTTGATCCAGGTGTAGAAAAGACGATGACTTTGATAACCTCTCATCTTTTTTCCCTAGGCTTTTTGTGGTTTATTTGTGGCCAGGTAGATAGAACATTAGCACAGAACCTTGAAATACTTGAATTTAGTGGAGATATTAAAGAGGTTTCTGCTTATGATGTTTTTTCCAAAAGGCAGTAGGATTAACAGCTCTGTCCTGTGGTAGCTTGTTTGATTACACAAAAGTTGCTTAATAGAGTAGTGGCTTCTGAAAAGTTTCAATGTCTTGGGAGGCTTGTTTCTTGTCTCTGTGGATATCCACAAACTGGTTGGGTACAGAGTGTTTAGTTTGATCTTTTTTTGGCAATTTATGTTGTTGCTTAAACCAGTAATGCTATTCCCATCTGTATGTTGTTGTGTATTTTGTTTTAAACTCAAAGACCTTGTATTTTTAATGCTGTTCTAATAATACCCTTCTTGACATTTGTTTAGCCAGGTATGTCGATTCTGTCATCGTGTGAAGAGTACTGTAGAGCAAAGAAGATGTGTTTTCTGGTTGGGTTTTTTTATGGAGATAATCTTTTGATGGCAGCTATTTTTTAAAACAAACTGATAAACCCCACAGGTTTCCTGATAAACCCCACAGGTTTCCTTAAGGCTTCAGTAGTCGACTTTGTTTTGTTAATTTGCAACAAATCTGTAGTTCAGTTTAATTAATTGCTATACCTATAGAAAAATTTGACTGCATGAAATATTTTGGAGGGAATTTAGTTTAGAAAGAAATCTAATTTTCTTTGTACTTACAAGGGCAAGAAAAGAAGGTTTCAATGGATGATGAAATTGCTCTCTTCCAGTCCAGCCTTACGTGGAAACTGTTTCAGGTTTGACAGGAGGGGTTTTTTTGAGACTTACCTTGGCCAAGCGTAAGTTTTATTTTCAGTTTGAGCCACTCACTTCTGAAGGGTGTTGAAATGTACAGTGTAGGAGAAATCACTGCAGTTAGACCCCAAGGGTGCTCTGACACCCTGAGCTGGAGGTTTTGCTGCTTCCTGTGCCTGTGTCAGGTGGCTTGGCCACATCTACCCCCGTGGCCCCTTGGTGCCACGTGGGTCCTGTCCTGGTTTGATCCAACTCACTAATGCTGCGCAAAATTGGCATCACTTTTGCTGGAGAAGTTTCCTGCAAACTTAGTGAATGGAATCTCTTCAGCATGAGGAGCACTCAGTGGGCTCCAAAATGCTTGTGAGAGGGGAGTAGTGGTAGTGGTTGTGTGTGTGTCCCCCTTTTTCTGTTTGGTTTTTATAAATCATCTTTATCTCATGAAACTACACTGGCCTTCATTGTTTATATTTGAATGAGAAGTCATGTTCAGCTGAGACTTTCTTCCCTGGACTTGCCAAGTTTGGGTCTTGACTGACACCTTAGACTTTATGGGTTTGGACTTCCTTTGCTGCGTTGTAATAATCTTACTTTGTCTCTCTGGAGCCCTTCTGTGCCTTTTACAAAAATAGGATTGCAGCCATAGCTTTGCCAGTTTGCCAGGGACATGAAGGTGTCTGTGAGCTTCTTGTGTAGCAAGTGTAGGTTTCCAACAGCCTTGACCACGTGAGAGCTCTGGGTTAAACACTATTTCATTTTTTGAGGTGTGAGATGGTTTTCATAATTTTCAACGGTTCACACATCTGTGTGTGAACACAGCTACTTTCTCATAGCTAGTGCAGGATACAGAAGTCAGCATGCAATATATGTGCTTCTTTGCCTCAGCTCTTTTATTCCTGTTGCTCTTGAGCTTTTTGGGTGTATAATGGAATCTTCATAATCTTTCCTCCTGTTCACAGCTTCTTTCCAAAATGATGAAATACATACTCATTCAACTGATGCTCTGTTCTGTGGCCAGTGCTAAGGAAGGCTGGCTGATGCAGAATTATGTGCCTTTTCTTCTTTTTTTTCCTGCTTAAACCCCTTGCTGCATGTATTTGGCTCGTTACTCCACCTTTTTAGTGTTTCTGAGTTCTGAAGGAGCAGCAACAGTGCCTTTTCTGTTTCTGATGACATTTCACAAGCGTGGACCCTGACAAAAAAAAGGTGAAGCAGGCGAGAGTCTGATTTGTAACCCTTCCCAGTGACTGAAGATGCTGTTGTTCAGGCAGGAGTTTGCAGGGAGCAGTGCTGCCAGTTCTCATCCCACCATGACACTCCTCAACCAGTGTGAGCATTTAAGATCAGGAAACAGAACCTGTGTTCTGTTCAAAATGCACCTTGTTGTGTAGTGGCAGATATAGTGCTCAATATCAAATGAATTCTCCACACTACCTGTATTAAATTCGGGAGATCATAGGAGTGTGTTTGAGCACTGAAGGAAACTTTTCTTTTTCTGAGATTCTGGTCAAGTGAAGTATTTTTGTGGGTTCTCCCAGTATACCTGCACAAAGTTCAGCATGAAGGGGCAATTCAATTTCTACATGAAAGATGCCAACTTCGTTTAAAAACTTTTTTTTAGGAGACAAGCAAGAAAGTTACACGACACGTTTTTAAACTAAGTTCATTTTTCTATTCACAACCTAAGTGGCTAGGAATTTTTTTTACCACAAAAATGGGGATTCCAGCTGTATTATCTTCATCTGGTACATAGTGAGGTCTCTTAAACACTATCATTATTAGTAAAGCCCTTATAAGTAGTAAATAATTTTCAAATGCAGTTACGTTGTGTTCAGTCAACATTTTTTGACATTTGCAGCACAGACTTAGTAACTTAATTTTTTTTCCCATTTTGTCTCAGATAAATTTTCTTTAATCTTTGTTTAGAAGGTAGACATTTCTGAAGTCTGAGTAGTGTGTTTAGTTTTTTTCTCTCTCTAGTACAAGTTATTCACTCGTAGTGTTTGAAAAGCACTGTAAAATCAGCCTGAAATAAAAATCATCATCATGAATAAGAACTTGGTAGTATCTAGATGTTTGGAACTGGATGGTTGCATGTTGGGCCCTCAGTCTTGGATTTTTTTTTTAAATTTATTCATTAAATAGGTCAAACCTTCTGTGTATTAATTAGTTTAAGTAGATTTAAATGTGAGTCTTTAGTATCATTTGAAGTAGCTTTCAGATAGGATATATTCAGGCCTTCTCATAATTTTGCTAGAATACAGTTTGTATTCTCTTGTGACATTTTTAACCCTATGTACATCACTGAAAATTGATGTAACTTTTTCCAGACTCTAGGTTAAGTAGTTAGAGAGTATAAAGTTTTTTTAACTCCTAATTCTACAATGAGTGGTAAGGAGCCAATTCTGCTTTTTAAATAATGTCATTTTTTAAGTTGGTACCAGGATTACTCAGCAGGGTGGTCTGCTGAGTAGAACATAGAATGCCATTTAAGAGAATGTGGTTTGTGGCAGTTCCTATTTGACTGTTTTCTGTGACTGGGAGCAAATTACTTGTGTTTTAAAAATAAAAAGAAAAAAAGTACATTTGCTGTGTGTCAGCTTTTGAGGCCTGTTTGTGATAAAACGGGATACCTTAATTGCTTTGTTGCATCACAGGTATTTCTAAACCAGCAGAATGTATTTGTACTTGACTAACAATTCCAACTGTCTTTTGCATTTTCTAATCAGGTGGTAGGAAACATATGCACAGTGTAGAAATAGTTTAGTGGTGCAATATTTTGAGGTATATAGCAAATTATTTTATGGGTTGATAACATGAACTTCTAAATAGGTGCTGTTTATCTTTTCTGGATAGTCTAATTAATTGTGTGCTCTGGCAAGAAGAGAAAAGAATGAAGTTCTGTAGTTCTGCTGAGACTGAGTTTATTTGTTTTGTCATTTTAATTAATGCAACCCAACCTGTGTAAGACTCTGCTCAACTACCATTTGCTTCTTATAGGCAATTATTGTAATTAGCTGGCTGGCTGCTTGCTTTCCATCACAAATATGACTTGCTTTCAGCTTAAGGTGTGCAGAGAAATAGTCTGGTGTATTCATGATAATCTTTTTTTAAGTGTCACCTCTGCATGGGTTTAACACTATTGAGATTCTGTGGTAGTCACCTGTCTATTTTGCGTTTAAGAATGCAAAGCTGCATTCTTAAATGGGTTAGAAAATTTTTTTTTTACCTTTGACTGTCTAGGGAGAAGTTGTTAAATTCATAAATGTAAATGCTCACATACAATACTTAAATACAAAGTGAATTGTACCAGAATTGTCTGTGTGTGACCCTTGTGACTGCTGAATTAGTACCAAAGTGAATAAAAGGGACTAGTACTGCAAAACAAAAACCATGAGGAATATGGAATTAAAGATTTAGCTGTGCAACTGGTGGTTAATGATTTAAATGAAGGATACAGACAGCTCTTATTTTTCCACACTTTGCTGTTCTTCTGTGGTAGAGAACATTTGTTAACTTTCCTTTTTATAGTGCTTGGAGGCAAATTCTATTTAGCAGCAAGCAGCAAAGATGGCAGGTGATGGAAAAAGTGAGGGGAATGAAAGAGAATTGAAACTTAAACAGGAAGGCTGCTGCTTCATGGTAGCCTGAATCCATTAACTGTGGCCCATCGAGAGGAAAGGTGACTTTTTTCACCAACTCAGGTGATCACTGGGTCCTTTGCCAAGCTGTTTCAGTACAGTAGACTGGCAGAGAGCTAACCTTGACAAAGAGAACAATTTTTTTGCTTGTTTAGCATCTGAAGTGGTTCAGCCAAAGGTTTATGTTCTGTAGAATGAGTAAGGAAAGGGAGCAGGAGTAAAGAGCCAAGGACAATACAATAATTGCACCCACCCTCTAGGCTGGTGTGAGCTGCAAAGCAATAGTGCCTAAGGTTCTTACAAAGCTGCTTGGTTATGTTACAAGATCGACTTCACTGAGCTTTATCCTTCACAATTTTTCAGTGTATTTGGCAATATATTTTTAAACACTTATAAGATGTAAGGAACAATTGGAGTCTAAATTCCTTTGCTAAAGAGGATGCAACTTAAGGGGCAAAGAAAGGCCTGACAGACTGCAAGGATATTTATTCTGCTTTAAGAGTAGAGCTGAAGGATGAGCAGTTTAATTTGTGTTCAGAATTAATGAAAGGAAAAGATGTAAGGTTTACAAAGAAACGAGAGATACAAGAAAATTGGGTAAAAGTGTCAGCAATACCCAGATCTTGTGTGGTGGAAGGCCCTCAGTTAAAGGAAGCAAGTTCTTATTGAATGTGTTTGTCTTTGAATGCATTTGTCACAGAATTAGTCTGTCACTGATTTTGTTCAATAGTTTCTGCTGTGAACTCCTCAAAGATGGTACTCTAATACTTGAGTGTTAGCTCAGTGAGGTGCTTCCTGTATTTTTGGAGAAGGATGGAAGTTGTTGGATCTTTGGGTTTGGTGGGGTGGTTTTGTTTAACAGGAACATTGTTAGAACAGATGTGGTTGAAACCTGCATCACTAGCTACAAGTTAGTCTTTCCTTTCTAAAATGTGTTACCTGTTAAATGGAAAATAATTTTTCATCTTGAAGCCTTTTTAATATTTTATGAACTGCTGTGCTTACAGCAGGTGCTCACTGATCAGGTTACCTTATTAGTTGGCCTAGTTATGATCCTAGGTGTCAGATAGGAGGGTACAAAAAACCTTGTATCTCTTCTTGAGGATTTTCTTTCTTGAATGTCGTCTTGTACATCTTCACCAAGGCCATTCTTCTTCAGTCTAGAAAGACAGGTTCATAGACCTGTGGAAAAAGATAATGGATCCTTTTTCTCTTGACTACAGTAACTTCTGTAGATATTGTTGTCTGTAACTTATCTACTAGTCTGTGGTTGTAAATTTTACCAGACTCATTTTGAACTGTCTAGGTACAAACCTTGCAGTGTATTGCCATTATTGGCTGTGTCAGACATTCTAAAGGACTTATAAATAAAAATGATAAAAACAATTGACCAAGATTAATAAAAAGTTATGAAATATAAAGTAGGAAAGGTAGCCTCGATGCTGATGTTCGTGTCACATGTGTAAACTCGCATGTGAAACCCATTGCAAGCTGGCTGTCAATTCAGTTAAGTTTTTCAGCTGTTGGTATTTTTCACCCTTGTTTAATAAAAAGGTTAATTACACTGTTGAAAATATATGTGGTAAGCATGAAGAGCCAGTGGGCAGTAGGAAAAAATTAACACAGTGGATGTGCAAGTTGTGAGAAGCTTCCACTGAGAGATGGAGAAGAGCTAGAGCCCGGAGCATTAGAAGGGACTGTCCTTCACACTCTGTGTGTGTGCATGTTCCAACAGATGTCTCTAGAAAATGAAAAGCAAGCTTTGTAAGAGTTAAAAAGAGGACTAGGACTGTTCAAGAGGGATAAAGGGCAAAAGTATCTGAAGGAAAGATACCAAAGTGAGAGACAGAGGTAACAGTGAATTTCAGCACAGAAGCTTGAAAAGACAAACTCTGCATCTTGCCATGCAAATGATGAGGTGAGCTTCTGTGTTATTAGCCCCACTCCTCTTGCCTCTCTTCAGTACCAGCACTTTGCTTTCAAGTTAGTTAATGCATTAGTCCAGCTAAGGATGATCTCACACATGACAGCTTTCTAAAGCATTTTTTGATAAAGTGCGTCCTGGCTCGGTGGTCCAAACTGTTGATTGTGTAAGAAAGAAGCCTGAAAGGACTGATTAGAATTGTATGGGATAACTATTGATGGTTTTTTCCTTTTTATGAAAGTTTCCAAATAAAATGCTTAATTTTGAAATTTTTTTTTGTTGTATTCTTGGTTCTATCAGAGGATTCTCTATCATCACCAAGTGTAATAATCCAGATGCAGTACATTCTGTGCCTGGACAAATAATGGCTTTTTTTTACTTACGGAATAGATTTGAACTTTCAGGTGTCTTCTACCAAATATGAATCATACAGCTTAGAGTTGGGATGTACTGCAAGATTGGAGTACTGATGCCAGGTGCAAAAAGTATAAAAGAGAAGTTTGCTTTGTATTGTCTCGGGCACTGTACATTTTGACAAGTAGCAAAGGATGGGACAATAACTTCTTGTGGCTTATAGCCTTGCATTTGTGGAGACATATTCTTCCTTGAATAGAATGGATTTAGGCTTCTACTGTATCTGACTTGCCTCTGGCTTGAAATAGGTCATCATCTTTATTGCATTGCAAGGGAGTGCTTATTTGCAAAATTAATGCACAATTATCCACAATCGGCAGATTCAAGTTGATATATTCCAGTATATCTGGAATATTTCCAGTTGTCTGGCTGCCTGTGTCTGTTAGCCTGCGTCAGCTTCCTTGTGTCAGCAGCACTAAAAGGAGAATCAAATCTAATCTCTTGTGATAGAGAATAACCTTAACCTAATGCTACCAGATAGGACAGAAACATTTATTTGATGCTTTTTTTGGAAAAATGATAAGGTTATCCAAGCTGTAAAGGATTCATTACTTTTTCATGGAACTACAATGAAACAGTGTCTCAAATCCCTGTGCCATTTCCTATGAAAAGGGACCAGACTTGCATGTGGGCAGTACTAGATGCACTGCAGATTTACTTGAGAATTCATTAAGATTTCTAGCAACTGTCTCTTAGGCTGGCATTGATTTTTGTATTTCTGTGAGATACTTGGCAATTGTGGTTTTACAGTTTCCTATAGATGTGCAGCTTCATAAATGTAGTGGAGTGCTTATAAGAGTAAGAAAAAGTAGGTCTGTTCTTTCTTAACTGCAGAAGGCTGGTATTTATTTTTCCTTCTAGAGAAAGTGTGAGTAAAGAGTGGATAAAGGGATTACTTTAATCTTTAAAAACTTGGTTTTATTCTGTTGTGTAGGAACAAGCTCTTTGGTCCAGAACTGACTGATAAAAGGATTCCATACGTCATGTTTTTGCTGTCTCTGTTGTTAGGAAGTTCTTTGCTGCTGTCCTGGAATGTATGTGCTTATAGGGAATGAGACACTTGCTGGGCAATTTTTGTACATTTAGGTTTTAGCTGGACAGTTTAAAGAAACCTGTATGTCTGTAAGTGCTGCTGAACTCCAGAGATGTAATTCTTAAGAACTTAGGTTTCCAGGGTTTTTCCTGTGGTGAAGATGGGGGTATATTTTGGCTCAAGGTCCGTAAGGCTGGGCTGTGCACGTGATGCAAACTTAGCTGAGTTGTCTGAACAAGCAAGTCTGAGAGGGGAAAAGCTGTGCTGAATTTGCTGTCTCTGCTGGGTGTGAGAGTGCAGCAGGTGTGGTGTAGTTTATGTGGGGTGGAAGCTGAGCGTACTGTGGTGGGCAGAAGCAAACTTCGTGGAGTCGTGTGAGATCACTTGTTCCGAGTTCCAGTTGGGAAAAGACTTGTGTTTCTTCAAGTGAATTGAAGTAGCCATAGATCCTGCGTAGTAGGATGCAATATACCTGCACAGGTGTTGATTCTCAAGGAGCCAGCTACTTAAGGGTTGCTCTGGACCACAAAAAAATTGTGTCTAAGCTTATTCATTGATGTGGAAAGCCAGAAGGTAAGCTCTCTTCGAGTAAATTTAAGTAAAAGTTGCCACTTAAAAGGAAATTGTGAAGCTCGGAAATTTGTCACGGCATATGTGTTCTTGTCCATCCTTGATTAGGACTAGAAAATGCTAGTCAATACTAGATTTGTGGAAGTTTTCTCATCTTGTCAGAAGACTTTTGATGAATATGGCACACAAAATAGCTTTTCCATGTCTGTGAGCAACAAGTAATTATTTGTTGCTATGGTTGACTTTGATGAATTTTCTTCTGCCTTCAGCGTGCTCTTAACTGTGTGAGTAGCCTTTCTAAGATTATAGAAATCCATATTAAGTTTGCCAGTAGTGTTCACTTGTGGAAAGGCTCTTGGTTTACTGCACAGATATATAGTAGGTAATTCAGGGCGGTGTTTTTGGTTCCTCTGATAAATTTTGTCTTCCATTAGACTTTAATTTCAGGTTCTTCAGGTGAGGATATTTTTACTATAGCTTGGCAGCTGGCAGTAAGTTTAAGGTTTTTTTTAATCAATCATAGAATCACAAAATGGTTTGAGTTGGAGTGGACCTTAAAGATCATCTGATTCCAACCCCCCTGCCATGGGCAAGGACACTTTCCACTAGACCAGGTTTACTCAAAGCCCTGTCCAATATGGCCTTGGAACATTTTAAGGAATGGGGCATCCACAGCTTCTCTGGGCACCCTAAATTAGTCACTCAGTTTTGGTACTTGTCATGATACTAACTTAGCAGGAACATCTTTGCCCTTGTTAGAGGCTGTTTGGTTCTCTTGCCCACAACTCCGGAATAACGTGCTTCCATTGTGAATATTGTATTTGTTATTTGCTTATATTGTATTTGTTATTGTCTTTACTGTCAGAGAAGAGACACACAAGGTTGTAGTTATGGACACAAAATAGATAATAACATATGAGCAAGGAAGTTACTCATTATCAATCTTCAATAAAAGTATTTGGAAGTTCATCTGACAGGGGCTCATTCTACCTCTCCTGAAGTACTGTGTCCAGTTTGGGGCTCCCCAGTACAAGACAGACATGGATGGAGTCCAGTGAAGAGCCATGAAGATGATTAAGGGCTGGTGAATGGAAAATGGAGCCAGGCTGTCTTCAGCAGTGCCCAGTGACAGGACCAGAGGCAGTGGACACAAACTGGAACAGGAGATTGCTTCTGAACATCAGGAAACACTTTTATTGTGAGGGTGACTGAGCACTGGCCTGGCACAGGTTGCTCAGGAAGGCTGTGGAGACTCCAGCCTTGGAGATATTAAAAAAAAAAACAAACGTCTGGACATGGTCCTGAGCAGTGTGCTTGAGGAGGGACTTGGCCAGATGACCTCCAGAGGTCCCTTCCAACCTCAATCCTTCTGCAATTCTGTATTACTTTGTCAGTGAAGAATCTTCCCTCCTCACCCTGGCCCTTACCAGGCATTTAAGTAAGTTGTTCATGGTGTTGTGATACAGCACACGTTGAGCAAAACCTTTGCTGGGTAAAATTGTCAGAATGACCATATGATAGAAATTTTGTAAAATACTAATAAACTGTTTCTGAAGATGATCCTGAGATGCTTCCTAAGATTGCCAGGAATTTTCAGTATACACACCCAGGCTAACCCTCATATTGAACAGGTTAATTGAAATGGTGTTGGTCCAACCTTTTTCTTTTTACCAAGCATACAACAAGCACTTGCCATCTTGGGAAAAACTAGCAAAATACAGAAATCTTTCTCTTTGCTGCTGGTTGGCAGTCTTAGCTTCAACATGATAAATTGATTGCAAGTTGAGAAGCAGATTGACTTCCACAGTTGCCTTAAGGGAATTTACATACAGAATACTTGAGTAACACACTCTTTGGTGTCCCCCTCCCTCCTTACTCTTTGTGGTTTGGTTTGCTTGTTCCTGAGCAAGCTATTTGTGCTCAACTGTAGCTTCTTGATGAAATCATTGTTCTGGTACCTGTTCTAAAAATTGGATTAGAAGTGAATCAATCATTAGTTTACTTCAGGAAATTGCTGGCAGATAACTGATACCTAGAATTAGAATGGGTAAAGGTGGTGTGCCAAGTGCAAGTTCAATATTTTAGAGTTTCTTTATTTGTGAACTTATAAATTTAAGTAGAAAAATTTGTTTTGATCCAACTTGGATTGCATCCTATTATTGGTGCCTACTTTAGAATATGAAGTTATTTCCTTTTTTTTTTTAAGAGGTAGGTTGTCATCATTCGTGCATCCAAACCTGGTCTTGAGGCTGTATGTGTTATAATTCAGGAAGCAAAAAAGAGTTAAACTAAAGAAGGTAACAGAAATCTTTGAAAAGCACTGTTTATATTACCTTCATTTCTTCCATCCTGGGTCTAAAAAATGATTTCCTGATAAGTAGTCTGAATAACAGTACATATGAAGAGTGATTCTCCTCTCTTCCTCCCTTGTTGTCGGCTCTAAATATGTGACTCTGCCTGGGCTGAGGGAGCTTCATTAAATAATGCTACATCAGTGTAGCATTATTCCTTTAGGGGTCTGGGTTTGTACTTTGCTGCCTTTTTAGGTATGAATTGGGATTCATTATGTGTTCACCTACAGTAGTCTCCAAGTCCTAAAATGAACTCTTTGACATTGTGAAGAATGAGTAGCAACATGACCTGTTTCAAAGTGCAATACTGTAAGTTGTCTCTGTGCACTAGAAGTAAATGTCTTTTTCAGACTGTGTCCAGGGTCTGTCACTTGCAGGCCCTGGGGGGTAGGGTAGACTGAGTGTAGAAGTCAGGGTGTAAAAAGGTGCTCTTTAAGATCCAGATATCCTATTCCCTGTGTAAATAGAACACTAGGTCTAGGTTTTGTGAGTGTTGTTTACACTTATTACTTAAGGTTTAATAGAAAAACTCCTTCACTAAACTTGGTAGTACTGTAGAAATCAGGTTGCAAAGTCTTGCAAGGAAAATACTTCATATGATCCTGATAATCAAGAAAAATAAACCATTCTTAGAAGTTGGTTGTTCAGTGGGTCCTGAATTTTAAAACCAAATTTAGTTTTTCTCTGTTTATCTCAGAAGCAACCTATTACTGACACTGGATGAAAAGGATAGCCTTTTGCACTCATTTATTGATAATTACAATATTTTTATTATGGACCTCTCTTATTACATATCCAGAAAATGTGTTGTTTTAGGACGGATTCATTCTGTAGGCTGCTTTGATGATTAAAAATTAAATTTTCTGTTTTAGGTGTGGAATATCAAACAGATGATTAAATTGACACAAGAACATATAGAGGCACTGCTAGACAAATTTGGAGGAGAGCATAACCCACCATCGATATATTTAGAGGTAAGTTTACATTCAGATGAATGTGGTTCAATTAAAGGTGTGTTATCTTAATCTTACATGAAGCATCTTACGTTAAAACTGAGAATACCTGTAGTAACACTGAGAATATTCTCCTTGTGTATTACAAACTTAACTCTTACCTTGGAGATAGAAAGGAACTGTATGGGATTCCTGATAAGCATCAGTAGGGGAAGATCAGTGGCATGATCTAATAATCATGTTGGTGCAAATGAAATGTCAAGCATCCTTTTTAGGGGCCAGGCTGGAGACAGCTGAGTGTGTATAATCAATTCATGCTCTGTTAAAAGCAAATATATAGATGTACACATGAAGATATTTATAAGACTAACTTTGTCTTTAAAGCATTTGACTTCACTTTTTTTCATTTGAGAAATCATCATCTATAATCCAAAAAAAATTCTATTAGTAGAACTTCTGAAAGAAATGCATGAAACTGTGGGTTGGAGTAATATTTTTAAGCCGTGTTTAATTTGTAAACTAAGAATTAAATGTCTGTATTCTTTCATCTCTGCAGCTTTGTAAGGTTGTGTTGATGTAGGACCATTAAGAGCTTAAAGAACTGCATGCAAAAGTAAACCTGTATTAGAAATTGAATGGGCACTTGCTTCAAACCTGCCCTTTTCTTGCTTGTGGCAAGTATTGAAATAACTGGAGGTCAACCAGATTTCTTTTGTAGTCTTTTTAATTGTAATTTCTGCCTGAAGGTACTAGGTAATTAAAAATATAGATCTCATTATTTGAGGTGCTTCTAGCTTTTATCTTAATATGTTAGACCAGGGCACTAGCTTGATTATACAAATGTTGACATTACGTCCTTAAAAGTTAAGGTCAAACGAGGCCCTCTCTAGTTGCTTTACTTAGTGCTAATGTGAAATGGGAGTATTAAATCACTGCTTATCACTGTTTTAACCACTCAGTGCTATATATAAACACACCTCTGTTTTCACATGAACCAGTTCATTCCAGATGTCTGGATTTATTATTGCCACATGCATGTCTGTTTTGTCAGATTGTGTATCAGATTGCAGTGATATTGAGGTTAGTCTGTACTAAGTCTGGGCTTCAGGTAGTGAAACTTAGTTCATTACAGCTGCTTGTCACTTGCTTGTATCTAAATTAAAACTGAGATTCAACACTGGAAGCTCTGTGATTGTTCTGTAGGTCATTAACAGGGAGGAGCATTTGCAGTCATAAATAGGTACTGGGAAATGATTAGGGCAGCGCAAACATCATGGTAAGTCTGAAATAGCTGGTGACCATGAACCCCAAAGCTTAAAGTGTCTTTGGAAATTGAGTGGATTCACGTGCCATGGAGGTGAAACTGCAGCTCAGGTTCATCAGCATGGTAGGGAAGCGCTGTGAGGCAGAGCCTCTGCTGCAGTGAGTTGGCTGAATCATGAAGCAGATCTTGTGACAAGTAGTGCAGGTACTGACCAGGGAGCCATAAGCCATTGGGAGGAAGGTGAAAGTGACTGACATTCTGCTTTTTCATTTGAGTGAAACACCGTGAGACAGTGAGTCCTGTAGAAAGAGCCCACCGTGGTTGAAGTTAAAAGCCTTGTTCCTTCACTTGCTTTGCTTGGGTACCTGCAGTACTAGAAGGGACTAAGCTACTCCCAGTCACTAACCTGCAAGGAAAATATTCTGGTTTTGTTGGATTAGTTTGCCATCCATTTAGTAGATTGAACTTGATTATGATGACATCCAGTGAGCTCAAAGCTGTGGCTGAGATTAGGGAAGGGGAAAGAGCTTGCAGCTGTGAGCCAAGAACCTACAAAATAGTGTGAGACGGGAGAGGAACTTTCTATTTGGATTGTCATTAGCATAGATTAGATCATCCTTAGATGAATTTATTGAAGTGAACAGGATTAAATGCTGCAGACCTGTAATTTTTTGGTGTATAGATTTCCTGTGGTAGAACTAAGTGTGAAAGAAAGAACAAGAAATGTCTTACTGAGTTCCAGATACAGGTGGAAGCAAGATTACTCTCTACCCTTGACTTTTCATTTTGTCCCAGAAGCAGTTGTCTAGCATGTCCTTTCTGTGCCTTTCTCACATTTTTGGCTGATTTTTGGCTTGGTCAAGACAAGGGTTACTTTCTATTATCATCACTTACTTTGCAGCAATTTACCTGAATCTAACCTATCACTGGTACTGCTAATGTCCTGACTTTCTGTATTCCTTCACCTGTTAGAAAAACTCTGGTTGCAGCATAGAAGGACAAAGCTGTATGTAAAAAAGCTCTGAATGTGATGTGATAAAGTGTGAAAGAATGTTTGCCTCTAGGAAATGCAGAACTAAGAAAACACAGTAGTTTTGATATGAAGAAAAAGATCAGGAGAATATGTAGAATACATGTGAGAAGTTCAAGTGGTTCAATAAAGACATCTTACATCTGTTAGAAATAGCAAACCTGCTATGTACAGAGCTACTGTGCAATATCAGGTCTGTGACTTCTTCTTTGCCTTTAAGCTTTTATGCCTAGTCTGGGTCTTGGTGCTATGGTCTGTGTATTCTCACCAGAGTCCTTAACAGGAATGTAACTTATATTTTGCCCATTTTCTTCTGAACTCTGTATTTTTATTGTTTTGCTGAAGACTCATTTCTGACTGTAATATTTGCCCTGTGTTTACCCAGAATCTGTATGGGTAATTTTGCTAGTGTGTTACTTGAACTGCATCATCCTTCCCATTGTTTCCTTAGAGTCACAGAATGGTTTGGGTTGTAAGGGACCTTTAAGGGTCATCCAGTTCAAACCCCCCTGCAATGAGCAGGGATGTCTTCAACTATATCACATTGTTCAGAGTCTCGTCCAACCCGGCCTGAAACGTGTCCAGGGATGGGGCATCCAGCACCTCTCTGGGCACCCTAGGCCATGTTTTTACCACCCTTGTAAGATTTCTTCCTTATGTCTAGTCTGAATATACCCTCTTACTTAAAACCACCACCCCTTGCCCTGTCACAACAGGTTCTGCTATAAAAAAGTCTCTTCCCATCTTCCTTATAGACCCTCTTTAAGTATTGAAAGGTCCTTTAATTATTGATAAAGTCTTGGTGGAAGGTTTTCTTCTTCAAACTGAGCAACCTCTGCCTGTCTTCATAGCAGAGGTGCTTCAGCCCCCTGACCATCTTTGTGGCCCTTGTCTGGACTTGCTCCAGCAGGCCCCTTCCTTATTTTGGGGCCCAAGAGCTGGATGCAGCACTTCAGGTGGGGTCTCACAAGAGCAGAATAGAGGGACAGAATCACCTCCCTCAACCTGCTCCTTTTGATGAAGCCCAGGATACAGTTGGCTTTCTGGGCTGAGAGTGCACTTTGCCAGCTCATGTCCAACTTCTTATCCACCAGTACCTACTCTGCAAGGCTGCTTTTAATTCCTTCATCCTCCAGCCTCTATTGATACTGATTTTAAAGTCCTGCTGCTGCTCTGATCTCTTTGCATCTCCCATAAAATGTGAGTGACTTAAGGACTTCTGTAGATTGTGCCTGTTGATCATCTCTTGAATACTATCAGCAAGCATATTGTCATCTTCTTTTGGCAAAAGTTGGAATTAGTCAAAGCTAATTGCTGGGTAGGTACCTGCAAATGAACGCACTTGCTTTCACCCATACTGCCTTTCACTGTGGTAAACATCTAGTTTTATTGTAATACTTTCTGCAAAACCATGGCTTCTTGGATGCTTATGACAAGTGTGACAGCTATCGATCCATCTTCTAGTGTGTGGAGTTTCAGTACCACAGGGTTTGTTCAGTTCTTTTATACTCCTGTCTGGCTTTTATATCCTTCTTTTCTTACACATCTTACTAAGTGTTCACGTTCAGAGGACTTGCAACACCCTGTACACTGGCTCCTGGCCTGTGTTGGAGCTGCCTCTGTAGGCTTGTCAAGTAAAGTTGTGGTTGAACCTGACAACAAAATTGCCTTTCAATTAAAAATGAAAGGAAAGGGTGGGGGGAACAGAGGCTCACGGAAAAGCTGAAGAATTCAACAGGAAAATAATTCTGAAAATTGAGCATTCAGAGGACGTAGTAAAATTGTTTGTGTGTTGAATATAAAAAATACACCTAATTTAAAAATAAAAAGGAATTTATGCCTTAGTTACAGTTGCTCAAGAAATACAAGCTTTTGTTTCTCTGCTCATCTGAAAGTGAAAAGACAAAATTCTCTTTTCCCCCAGATTTTTTAATTTCTTTTTTAAATTCAGGAGAAGGTGTCAATGCATTTTACATCAAAAGAACTTTAAAACTGACAGCTGTTGTTGCAGCCATCATTTTGGGTTTCATCAACTGACTATGAAAGAGGAATAGTTGTCTTGAAATACTGAAAGTGATTGACATCTGCTATGTTGAGTTCAACGTACATTTAATTATTCTTGCAAGCAGGGGTACTCAGATTCAGGGCTATCTCCCTGTCTTGATCCATCACTCCTCAGTGGATGTGGAGCAGAGCCTGCAGGGCTGGGCAGGTGACTTAACATGCAGCTGCCTAGGGGTGGAAAATGTAGCATGAAGCTGGGGGGCAGTGAG
The DNA here is from genome assembly GCA_013390005.1 of Calyptomena viridis. Classification (NCBI taxonomy): domain Eukaryota; kingdom Metazoa; phylum Chordata; class Aves; order Passeriformes; family Eurylaimidae; genus Calyptomena; species Calyptomena viridis. Next base: position 56,003 of record WEIV01001356.1, on the reverse strand, counting down.
TCCCTTGCCTTGGTCCTCCCAGGGCAGCAAAGTGGGAAGTGAGGAAAGAGAACAAAGCTGACAGACTTCTGAGTGTGTGAGGTACATGGGTAGGAAACAAATTGAACAGAAGAAAGAAAAGAGCATTTGTCATTAACCACACAATTTTCTTCTAGTCATTATAATTGCTAATAGTTTTAGGAATCTCACTGATGTTCTCTAATATGATTTTAAGAGAAACTTTTCTGTTTGTTCTGTCTGGAAGAAATAATAAATCTAGTAAGCAACAGCTGTATTAAAAGCCAAAAATGGCTTGTAGCTGAATTTCTTAGATAATCTTAGTTCTTAACTTCTTCCATTCCCTTTGTGTGAGCATGGATCTCAGATCTAACAGACCCTTGGAAATCACTGTCAAATCACAGAATGAATTGGATTGGAAGGGGCCTTAGAGATCACCTAATTCTAACCACCCTGCCATGGGCAGGGACGCCTTTTACTGGACTGGGTTGCTCAGACCTCTATCCAGCCTGGTCTCAAACACTTCAGGGATATGGCTTCCACAATTTCTCTGGACAGCCTGTTCTGTGTCTCACCACTCTCACAGTAAAGAATTTCTTCCTAATATCTGAACCTAATATTTCTTTCAGTTTAAAGCCATTCCACCTTGTTCCTCTCACTACATGCCCTTGTGAAAAGTCCCTCTCCAGCTTTCCTGTAGGCTTCCTTTAGGTACTGGAAGGTGCTGTAAGATCTCCCTGGAGCCTTCTTCAGACTGAACAACCTCATCTCTCTCAGCCTGTCTTCATAGGAGAGGTGCTCCAAATATTTGAAGTAACTTCTTTACTCGGTAGATGTAGAAATATCATTAATAGCATTTCTATTTTCTTCTGGAAAAGAGGCTACAGAAGGAGTAAAAACTTTCCAGGTTTTACCACACTCTTTGGAAGCACTCTGTATCTCGGCAGCTGAAAATATCAATGTTTTTTGTTTTCCCACATAATTTCTTAGTGTGTTATATCAGTCCTTGAAGTGCTGTTTCCCAAAATACAGTTTGACTCACCATGGAAAAACCCTTTTCTTAAGGGTTTGTCTAAGCATTGGAAATCTTTATTGCAAAGAAGGCTGCTACTGTGATACTGGGGAAACCTGGGATTCACTTAGGAAAAGTAATTAAAATATGCAGTTGTGTATTCTTATATAATGTCTGTCAAAATTCATAATTCTTTTATCTCTACCAACAAAATATTGATGGAAAGACCTGTGCATTGGCAACAAATGCTGTGTACAAGCTGAAATGGGTTGTACAGATCCAGATTGGCCAAAAGGAAGTCGCCTCAAACTTAGAAGGGAGGAATTGTGCATAAATGACTTAATCAGATTTGTTAGCCTTTGTAGACTCTTAATGACTCCTCAGGGAGACTGTACTGATTTAAACTTCCCAGTTGGATTGTGTGCCCTTCTTGCCTCATAGTCATGTGTAGAGTATTACCTGTGAACACTTACCTGTGAGAATTTAATTGAACAGTAAATAGTTCTCTGTGTGATATGAAGTTGCATCCTGGACCTGTAGATTACTCCAGTTAACAGTCCAAGAATAAGCCAACAGGTCTTTTAGTGTTTTTTGGTTTCATTTGTTTTTTAATTCTGACTCCACACAAAATGAAACCATATACAAATGCATGGAATGATAGTGGTATGAAGATACGTTTTAAAACTTGGTCAGCTTTCTAGTACTGTGTTTGAAGGAATCACCCTCTTTCTTACTCCTACTCTTAGAAGCATTTTTAAGTGAGAATTGTGGGGGTAGAGTATGTTTGCCCCCAACTACTGTGAATTTTTTTTTTTTTTTCCTAGCTTTCTCTTTTCATGGACATGTTTTATTCAGAGTTGTTGCTGTTGCCATTTTTGAGAGTTTGGCTGTTGAATATCAGGAGAACATTTAATTTCTTATTCCTGTATATCTGAAGAATCCAGGCAGGAGGTCAAATTAGTTAATTAAAGAAGATTACCTCTTTGCTGATCTGAAGTACGCTTCTTGCAACAGTAGGCAGATAGAGTCTGAAATAGATCTCAGTGGTGAATCTCAGGTTGTTTCAGACTGGGATTCCAGGAAAACGTGAACGCTGCATACAGACACTGGGAAACCTGGCCTCCCTCTGGGGAAATTCAGATTGATTGTCGCCACACTCCTAACAGATGCTGTTCAAATATGTTGGACCAAAACTGGAGTGTCTAAAGTTAGACTAAGTACAGATTTAGGAGTCTTACTAAATGAAGAAATTGTGACGTATGTTACTGTCTATCTTCGGCTTCCATTTAACTTAGTGGGATTTGCATTTGATCAACAGCCTAAAAGGTCAGACAATCTTTTAAATAGAAACACAGTCTCAAAGACCAGGAACCTGTAGTTTAGGCTTTGAAAAGCCTTCCAAAGTGTGAATATTATCCAAAATTGACTGACAGAAAGAGAGAGCGTGGTAAAGCCAGTTGGTCTGCTTGAGTTTAGACTGGCTTTCTGACCAGATACGGTAGCTGGCAGGGAGAAGGAGAAATCATATTTTGCTTGGGCTTCTCTTAGATGAATTTAAAAAAAAGTTACTGCTTTTTGGTTTTTTAGAGAATATTACGGGAATGTATAACATGATCATGGCCCAAGAAAGCAACTTTCAAATATAATGAAATTATATGCAAGAAAAAAACCCACACGCTTTAGAGAAAATCCCTTGTCCTCATCTTGTCAAGAGGACTCTGGCACATCTGTGTAACATCTTTCAAATTTTGTTGACTTCTGAGGTCAGTTTTTTTGCCAAGAGGTTGCAACATTTAGGTAACTTTAAGGCTGCTGCTCCTGAATACATACAACAGTCACAACTGAATATATACAGCCCAGTACAGCAGCAGTTGTAATTTGGCATGTGTATACATTGTACATAAACATACCATCTTGAAATGCTTTAGTTGAACTTGGCAGCTTATCAGGCCTTTATGCATTTTATTTAGGTGAAGTCTCAGGAGTATTCTCACATGTGTGAGACTATTACATGGTGTGCAATATAATTAAAAGGAACTTTTTGTTCTATCTTCAATATTTCACAAAGTATATTTTTGAAATACTGTAACTTTGTGAAATTATTGCTAAATTGGGGGTGAGCTCAGCTGTGAGTGACCCGCCCTTACACCACCAGCAGCAAACTGCACACTGGGCCCGGCATGAACTTGTTACTTGTGTGGCTGCACTGGGGTGAAGTTTAGCACCGAGTAGAGAAGGTTAAGGAAGAACCTGCAGGCTCTCTCAGCCTAAAGAGAGAGCCACACTCTTTCCAGACAGGCACAGCAAAAGAGGAAGGGGCAGTGTCACAGGTAGCATCAAGTGATTTGCATAGGAGAAAATTCTTCATCCTGAGAGTGATTTTTGAGCTCTGGAACTGGTTGCCCAGAGGTTTTGGGTTCTCCCTCCTTCAAGACTTTCAAAAATTGCTTTGGCAAGGCCCTGAGTAACCTGACTAAATTAAAAGTTATTTCAGTGCTAAACAATTGTTTGGGCTAGATGAATTCCAGTGATACCTTCCAACCTTTTTTCTTTTTTTTTTTCTTTTTTTTTGTGTTCTCCTGTGATTCTATATCAAGATGAAAGCAAGATTTAAGTCTTACGTAGAATATTACTTCTTAATGGGAATATGAAAACTGATTGGATTGCAGTCTAGATTTTATAAGCTCTTCCTTCTGAAATGCCTTTAAAATCCTTGATTTAGTGATCTGTGTGAATATTCATCTTAATCTTTCATGCTGTAGATGCTGTACAAACTTAACTTTAATTTTTTTTTTAGTTTGTTTTTGAAAAACACTGTCAGAAATAAACCTCATAGTTGACCCACAGGGCCTTGACTGACTGGAAGGTTCCTGTAGGTGTTGGTGCCTGTCTGCAAAGGTGGCTGTGCTGCTGCAGGTCTATTTTATAGATAGGCCAACTCCGCAATATAATCTTTCTTTTAGCTAGAAATACTTGCCATAGGTCAGCTTTGCTGTTGGATTCTCTCTTTGAATTTAACTCCATGAAATAATTGTCTTGACGTGGTGCTGTGTCAGGTCCATTGATGAGCGTCACCATAGGAAACAAATGTTTCTCCAAAATAATTAACTTTTGTGAAATGAGGTTTTATTGGAGCTGTTCTGTTGCTGCGACATGTACTGTTTCTCCTTCTGTATAGAACATTTTTTTTCAAAGAGGAAAATGTATTTAAAGTCTACTGATACATTTCTAGTTCCATTGTGTGTCACTGTGGGATCTTCTGCTATGACACAAAATAACAGTATGATAGCAGAGAGCTTTCTGCAGGAGTTACTGCTATAGAAGACAGCAGCAGCTCCCAACTTTCCATACTCATTGTTTATTCTCTTAAGATAAATCATTTGACTTTGAGTTGCAATAGTGACAGATTAAGCTGCCAGTGTAAACGTTGTAGGATTGAGTATTTTGAAAGATGTGTGTAATTTTGTGAAGGAACTAAACCCACAAGTATCCGGAACCAATGTCATGTTGTGTGTGTTCAAATAATATTTTGCAATGTTCATGAGAAAAGGAAGTAAGTATTTAGAAAAGTATTGGTGAAATGGTAACAGTTTATGTTTCTTAATTTTTTGTTTACTGAAAATAATTCTTGACACATAGAGCTTTTACTTGAATTTCCATGAAAAGTTGATCCTGGAAGTAGGGGAGACACACTTGTGTTACTGTACAGCCAAAAAATGCCATTATTTATAGTTGGGTAAACTTCAGTTTACTTTTGACAGTAGAATTGTGCTAGAGTGAAAATGTTTTTGGTTTTAGTCTCAGAGTTTGGGGTCTATTTGTGAAATGGTCAACATGTTCAGTTTTTAAAAGAAATAGTAAGTAGCTTTCAGTTTCTGAACATATGTCCATTTATTAAAGACAGGACCCATAAATAAACGTTGATTGCAAATTTAGATTTCTGGTTTTGTCTGAGGCTACTACATGATTAAAACGTCTGCTCTTCCTTCACAGGCCTATGAAGAGTACACCAGCAAGCTTGATGCTCTACAGCAGAGAGAACAGCAGTTACTGGAATCCATGGGGAATGGAACTGATTTCTCTGTCTCCAGTTCGGCTTCAACAGACACAGTTGCATCATCTTCCTCCTCTAGCCTCTCTGTAGCACCTTCATCCCTTTCAGTTTATCAAAACCCTGCTGATCTGTCACGGAATAACCCCAAGTCTCCACAGAAGCCTATTGTTAGAGTCTTCCTGCCCAACAAGCAAAGGACTGTGGTGAGTCAGTTTCTATTCACATACTTGTAACCTCAATATTTCCTGTATCTCTCTCCCTCTGTATGCAAAAGTTAAAATTTAAGAGTTGAAAAAATACCTGTGTGGAGGTCAGAGGTGTCACAATCCCTGTACTCTGCCAGAGTCAGTTGTTTTGATCTGTTGAATGTTTTCTACAGGATTAACAGAAAAATGTCCATTATAGCAATAATGCAGGATACAGACCTTTCAGGAGTTTTATAACAATGAAGATACCTTAAGAAATGTTTTTCTCAAATCAGCTCTCTTGGATAAATAGTAGTCTACCATTTTACAATGGTTTGGAAGGTGCAGGAAGCTTTGTTTCTTGTATTACACAAAATTAATGATTAACTTAACAGGGCAAGATGGGGGAAAGTGTTTTCTATGTTGTCAGTTCTACAAGTTTTAGAGCAAGAACCAACCTCCTGCAGCTAAGGAGGCCTGTGCAGAATCTCTTGAGTGGGGAAGAAGAGAAAAAACCCACTTTGGTGAGTGTTACATATGGAGATCCTGATGCTGTCAGGCCCTGTGTAGAGAACTGGCATGTGGAGGGACACAGTTGTTATTAGGAGGGTCAAGAAGTGTTGCCTGCAATCTGCTTAAAGCCTGGTGTTTATCAGTTTTGACAAAGTTACAGTGATTCCTGAAGTCAGGGAAGAGTAGTTGACTTTTTGCTGGCTATTTAGTTATCTATAGCAGGAAACGTTTACCAGTCAAGAGCTGCCAACTGAAGAGCCTTGATATGCGCTTTACAATAATACACTGCAAACTGTGATGCATGAAATTACTGACAAGCCATAGCCTAATCTGTTTTGCAAGGTGGTACATACTCCAAACTTAACAGGAGTGCTGTGTTTACAGAGAAAGTGGGGGATGAATGAATGTCCATGTAAAACCAGTGCTTTTTGTAGCAGTCAGTCATGTATCAGCTGTCTTTGGACTGTGACTGCCTGTTGAAACTGGGTTGCTAGCAAAGAGAAGACACAAACTGAGTAGTGCTGGGCATTGGAACATGTCCTCCCCCTTCCTCTACCACTTTCCTTCCATCGTTCCTCTGCCCCACTGAACAAAAGAGACTTTCAGTGGGAACAACAAATTAGAGGGCAGTTGTTTTCACCTGATTTGTTTTTTAATATTGCTTAATTTTTCAAGATATTGATAAAGATTGAAAGAAGTGCTTGGATTTCAATCTAGAAAATGGGGGTTTGATGTAAACTTGCAGATGTACAGGGTGAAGCCCAGTGATTTTTGTCTGCCTGTTGAGGTAAGTGTAGGCACATAGTACTACCCACATAGTGAAATCTGGAGGGGAGGTACTGGATTTTGGAGTGACTCTGGTTTCTCCGTGTATTCTGTTGCACTCTGTCGGACTGTTGGATCTGCAGCCCTTGTCATGGGGCTCACAAGTTGGTTTTGTTTCCTTCCTACAGTGGGTCACAGCACTCCCTGCATTGTTCTGTGCGTTGCCTCTTCTGTCTCTCCTGTGTTGTCTTGTCTTCTTCTCTAAGACAGTAGTGTAATTCTACTCATTCTTTTCCCCTCATCTGCGATACTCTTATTCTGCTTTATTGTCTGTCCTCATTTTTACCTCCTCCTTGATCCTGGTTTGTTTTTTTTTTTTTCCCAGCACTTGAATCTAGATGCTCTTTCCTGGTTATGGGAAGCAAATGTGGTTTGAGCATTGTTGGAGAGAGGCTCTTGCTGTCCTACTGGAGGCTAAACACTATTTCCCGTACAAGCCTAGCCCTGCAGCTTGTCAATAAATGAGTAAAGCTTCAGGAAAATCTGTAGTCTTGGGCTGTGGTTGTAAAAAAAAAAATAAAGTGGTACCAACAAAAGAGGAGGAAACAGGCTACTGATGTAGTCAAGGTCCCTTTCATCTCAAATGTGGTCTGTCTGTAGGTACGTGTGCATAGAGGAACAGACAGATGCCTGCAGATGCAGGGAGGCATGAGCTTACTCGTATGGGAGCACTGGCTGGAAGATCAGGTTGACAGGATTCAGCTTCATATGCTGTATATAACAAGGTTCAGCTCTACTGGGGACCTGGTTTTGGTTGAAACTGTTACTCTAAGCAGTTGGACATATATACTCAGGTCTGGTGGACAGATACTGTAAATTAATGGTTTGGCTTTGGTTCAGGGAGAGAGCTGACTTCTCTTTACTTCAGCTTTACACACTGCTTGGATCTAGTTGCTTTACTAAGTTGAACTTTTTTTTTTTTAATATACTAGTAAATCCCACTAGTAGAATCTCATCTCTGCTTTAAAGATGAGAAATGGTGCTTATAGGAGCTCTAAGTGTTGGGGTTATTGGGCTTGGAGCTGAAGTTCATTTCTCCAAAACCAGAAACAGTGCTCATGTTATGGAGAAAGTCAGGAATTTCTTATATGGCGACTCTTAATGTAATTGCTTTGTTTTCACTATTTATTGATCCTGCATGTAGTCTGTTGAAAACTAAGGAAGTGCCAGAAGCAAACAGAATTCAGAAAGAATTGCAGCACCTTACTAGTGTTTGTCAGGCACAGCATCGCTACCTGGTTGGGAGAGGTGATTCTGCCTCTCTGCTCGGGTGAGGCCTCACCTCGAGTGCTGTGTGCGGTTTTGGGTGCCACGATGTAAGACTGCACAATCTACAGTGCAGCTTTAATGGCTGAGTTACAAGCCTAAAAAAGCACCCAGCATTTTTCAGTGAACACTGAGATTACGTGCTGTAGTAGACTTCTTTCATTTTCTCAATGGATAGAGAAGTTTCACACACATTTTAGTCTTCCTTCATAACCTGTGGCTTTAAAAGCAGATCTGTTGTGTCTCACTTGTGCCTGTTGATTGAGCCATTTGCTTATGTAGCTATGATGGTAGTTTAGGATCTTCGAATGTACAGAGTAGCTTGTGATGGGTTAAAGCAGGAAGGAACTACCTTGAGAAAATACATGATACCTGCCATTAGAGCTTTCTTCTTGCCCAAGTCCCCATTCCATATGGCTGTGAAAGTAAGGATAACGTGTTTGCTAAAGAAGAATGTAGCTGGGAAAGGAGAAATACTGTTCAAGTTGCAATGGTGCATCAATCTTTTCCCCACCCCAACATTAACTGCTTTCAGCTAATATCCACTTCTGAAAGAAAATCTTGTTAATATCACAATATTCTCAGTCTCTAGTTCCAATCACAAATTCAGTTCAGGAGGGAAAAAATGTTGCCAGATCCTAAGGAGTTTATTTTTATCTGAGAATGCCGTGACAGTTCTTAAACTGACTTAGTCACTGGAATTGAGTTTGTAATGGCGAGCCAAGCTCATTATTTACCTTTGACCATACTCTGAAGTAGTCCCAAGAACTACAACAGCCTTCTGCTATTTGTTTAGAGCTGTTAAAAATGCAGGAAATGGGGGGGAGTTGCTTACGTATCTTACATTTTTGACTGGCAACTGCCTTGTTACTTGAGAGTTGTCTACGTGTTTTGTTTATTAGTGGTATTGTTTGTGTGTAGGATCAAGCAAATACATCTGTTGGAGTTAATTCCGATTAGAAATATAATTTGAGGAAACTGATGGAGTAAAAAGAAATGAGACCACGTTGTTCAGTGTATGTGATTTTGGTTCAGAGCCAGTACAGGCAAAGGGAAGTTTCTTTGCATGTGTCATAAAGCAGAGCACTGGACAAGCCTTTTCCTAATGTAGGAAAGGGTATGAAGGTGCTTCCTTGAAAGCCTGTCTGGTATATGGTAGAGCCTACTGATGATGATCAATTAGCAGTTTGAAGTCAGCATTTTGATTCAGCTGGCTACAGAGCAGGGTTCCAATGTAACTTTTTTTTTTTGAAAGCAAAACCAAATAGCTGGAGGGAAATCAGTGGATAAGTAGTGTCAGAAATAGAAGCTTGTTTTCCTTGTGGTTGGCTTGGAAAGGGATGAAGAGAAGTTTCTTCCTCTGAACAACCTCCTAGAAGAAACAACAAATTGTTTGCTCTTCTCTTGGTGAGGGGAAGCTTATTCCCTATAATGCAGAGAGATGTGTGTACACTTCCTCTTTCCTCAGTGGCTTGGTTCAGCTGGCAAGCTACATGTCCTTTGGAGAAGCATTCCACACAGATGTGACTGGCATAAGTCTGTGCAGATGTGTTTGTTCTGTTTTGTTCTAGGCCAGAGAGAAGGGTGTAGAAGTAATGAAAGTGCAGGATGACTTAAGTCTACCTGAGATGAAAAGTTGTTTTGCGGAACAAATTGATGAAGCTTATCCAAATTGTGGCAGAATTTAGGGAAATACTAGTTTAGAACTTTCGTGGACTAGGAATATAAATGGCTGTGATGTGGGTAGTAACACGTCTGCTAATTGAAGAAGAGCTTTTGGATGTGAAAGGAAAGTAAGAACTTTGATCTCCAGGCTGCTAGAAGTCTGAGAGATTGTTAGATGCTGAGACTTGGTTTTGGTGGAAGGGTGGTAGCCTTGAATGGAAGCAGATGATAATGTGTTGCAATAAAAGTACGTTACGTCATTTACTGGTGAGATTTTTGAAAGAATATATGGAACCAGGAAAGAACACAGCCTTGTGGAGTTCTTAGTTGTGGTGTAGATTAGCATTTTTTTTTTCCAAATTATATGACTATATGGTTGAAGGTATGGGCAGAGAGAGAAAAGAAACAGAAGACGATGCTCATGCAAATGAACAGAAGTAGACACATAGCTGGTTGTTGGGAAGGGATAGTAACTCAAGGAGAATGAGGATGAACCAGTAATCCAGAGGTATGGGGAAAAGTCACTGAAGATCTCAATAGGATAGCTTCAGTTTTATGTAAGAGGCAGAAGACACTGAAAAAGTTTAAAATTAACTGAAAGAGTTCCAGGCAGTGAGCATAAAAGTCTTTCTATGAGCGTAAAGGTTACAAGAATATGGTATTTGCATATAGGACAGAATTAAAGCATTTTGTGGGGTTGCTTCTAGTTGTATGATTTTTTTTCTTCCATTGTACTTTGAAGGTTTGAGGGGTGTTTTTTGAGGACCTGGATAAAGTATCTTTTGCATGTCTTTGGAACTGCCAATTTTAAACTGCTAGGTTTGGAATAAGGAAAAAATTCCCACTCCCAGTTGTTAAAACAATTCCAATTTTTGCTCTCCTATGTGAAAGTTGACAAAACACTTAGAATTATTTAGAGATTTCTCCTATTAAGTTGCTTGGTCACTGTAGACCTTAGGGCATCAGTAGGAATTTTTAGACAGTTTTCCTGTGGCTCATTAGTTCTGGCTCGTTGCTGGTTGCTTCCAGGAAAGTGTTTTGAAACCTGGAATGGAATAAACATTTTGTGGGCATATCTGGAATATCTCTCTATCTCAGTTAAAGAGACAACAGTAGGATAGGCATGTGTGATATTCTCCCTGTGTTGTCTTCCAAACTTGAGCTATTTGTCACTCAGGAATTTTATGAGTTAGTGTTTTCTATTTGGAAAGCCTCTGTCCAGTTTCCATTAAATGCACGCTGTGGATACTCAAAATTTGTTTCTTGTGGTAAGGAATTCCATGGGTGTGGTCATATGCAGTGTGAGTAACCATGTTCTGTGTTGGTCTTCAAATCTCTCACATGCTTTATGTGCTTTATACTGAAGGAAATAGAGGCTTCTGAGAAAAGCCATTTAATATAAGGCCTGGTATAAAAACAAGTAGCTATAACTGGTCATAACTGCACAGAGGAACAATATTAGGAGATTTCTGATGTTGTAGTGAGGTCTAGTAGGAAAGAAGAGAATGTGGTAGGGAGGCTTCTAACTTGAGGCCTTTGTGAACAAGATCATAACTTGCTTACATTAGCAGCCCTGAATGATTTTGATTACCTAAGAAATCCCTTCTGGCCAAGTACTTACAGTGTGGGAAAAAACAGTCTGAAAGCAAACAAGCAGTCCTGAATGATGGTGTGAGTCCTGGAGCGTGGAAAGTTAGAGAAAAACAGTGTTTAGGTGTGAGAAACAATGGGCAGTTGAAAGGCATCAGGTGGTGATGGTTCTTGCTCTTCATCTCTGTGTAGTCTCTTGCTGTCTGCTGCACATTACCAGCTTCCAGGGAGTATGTTCATGTCTTCTGGCCTTCTGGGTGGAGTGGTTGTGAGGGTGGTAACTGCTCTGCTCTGCAAGTTTATAAGGGATCCTCTCACAGCTCCAGTGCCTGCTCTTTGTCAGTGTGAGCAAGGAGTGGATTTGGTAATTTCGGATTCTATTTCTGTCCGTAGTGATCTGAGTAGTGACAATGAAGCAAGAGGGAACAACAGCAGCAAAAAAATAGCAGATGCTGTTCAAGCTTTGGGAAAACTTGGTGGCCTTCAAGTATTTCAGCTGCCTGCGGATTCCTGATAGGATCAAATAAGGTTGTGTTTTGACCCATCATGAAGTCTAAAAACTTCCTTTGACAGCTTCTAAACCAGAAGTAGTACTTTGAGTAAAAGAAAAGGTACCCTTTCATGTATGTTCACCTGTAGAACACTGTGCATTTTGGTTTTTCTTTGTTTTGCTTTTTTTTAAGTGTAAGAGTCATTAGAGGTGATTTTGCATATCAGCATAAATTTGGGCTAGTAAAGCTTTTCCACTTTGTGTTTGAATGCTTCATAGGTATCTCATAGTTACGTATGTATTGCAAAGTTAATGAAAGTTCTCAAAACACAAGTCTGACACTGAGTTTCTAAAAAGGAGACTTTGTAATTTCAAGAGTTACAGAAACTAAACAGGATTGTGAATGCTGTGCATGGAAACAGTTTTTATTTCAAATGTTTCACTCTTGTCACACCTTGGTTTATTACTATATCTCCCTTTTAATTAGGCAAGCAATCCTGTGATCTTCGCTGCAGTCATGAAGACTGGAAGAATCAGCTATTTTTGTCCTATGTAAATTCTTAGCATAAATTAATTCATCATGCACGCACAACTGGGATCCTTCAAATGTTCTGTTTTTAATCTTGGTACTCGGTGCATTTCTTTTGACTTAGGATTTGCATCTTTCTTGTTTATGGCTGTGAGTTTGTGCCTCAAGCTTGCTGAGTAGTAAGTACTGGATTTCTATAGGCATTCAAGCTGTCCTACCAGTTTCACCTGTCAAGTGTAAGGAAAATTCAGAGAAGGGATGTTCAGGTAGTTGAATAAACTAGTTTCTTGCATTTAATTATACACCTGGTTTGACATGATTAGGTTTTTCTAATCAAAAAATACAGTTAAAACCTCCCATGTTATATCAAACATGCAGCAGAAATTGAGTTTATTTTTAGCCTATGCCAATGGGTGGTTGCTGAATGTATCTGAATGCTTTGGAATTTTATACATCATATTAACAGACTAGTAGCATGATAAATGGTAGTTTACTTTCAAGTAAATTTTACATTCAAGTGAACTTCACTTGATACTTTTTCTAAATAGTTGGATCATCTGGGAGAGCTATTGGCCTACCTATAGAACTGCTGAAAGGCAAAATCAAATTGGAGCCTTCATTACCAGTTTTTCATTGGGAAGAAATTTAACAATGGAAGAAAGACCTCTTTTAGGCTGTCAATAAGCAAGCAAAACTTTATTGCATCACAGGAGTTGTACAGTGCAGTGACTCTACTGCTATGATGGGCAAGTCCTTCGTGTCTAGAGAAGCTTGAAGAATGTGTCTTTGGGAGGTGCTTAGTGAAGCAAAAGGTGAGCAGCAGTGCTGCAGCAAACTGTGCTGGAGGCTGGTGTGGGGGGACTTAACTTTCTTCACTGCAGCTCCTGTAGAGTTGTGTTTTAGAGCAGTCACCAAGACAGTGCTGACCACACTGCAGTGTTTTGGTTATTGCTGAGCAGAGTCTGCACAGGGCCAAGGCTTTCCCAGGTTCCCGCTGCCCTCAGGCTGAGGTGGTGACACAGCTGGGATAGCTGACTCCAGGTGACCAAAGGGATAATTCCATGCCATGTAATGTCATCCTCTCCAAAAAAAATGGAGGGGGTTTTTCCAAAGTTGCTGTTACTCGGGGACTGGCTGGACATCAGTTTGTCTGTGGTGTTTCATTGCTTTTGTATCACTAGGAAAATTTGTTCCTTCACATGTTGAATTATGTTCTGTCTCAGCTCGGGAGTTTTCTTGCTTTTGTCCTTCCGATTCTCCTCCCCCATCCTACTGAGGGAGGGGAGTGAGCAAGCAGCTGAGTGGTGCTTAGCTGCCTGCCAGGGATAACTCACCACAAACGTAACTCAATATTGGGTAAATTAAAGGCATGTGTGTTGAAAAGATAAAAATGTAATATACTTCAGTTTTATTGACACACAGTCTTAGATTGCAAAGTCAAACAATATTAAAAACTTGACATTATAAGGTTGATGACTTGTCATCTGAAATGCTTTGTCAACATTGATCTCTGTTTTTAAAGAGTATTCCTCAGGTAAGGTGTGCTTAGTGATTCCTTAAGAGATGGCAAGTCTGGTTGTAGAAAGTAATTAATGATAGAAGAAAACATTGTTTGGAGCATGCATCCTTTACCTTATGATGTGCTAGGCAGGCACGCAATGAAATGGAATGCAAATCACAAATCTGAACATAATCATAATAAATGTTTTAATTCTCTGTCTGGTAGGTCATACCAATGCTATATGTTGTTTAAGCAAACTAGCCAACCAAGGCTTTAGTATTTGTAGAGAATGTATATATTACCCAGAGATTAAAGTGTCCATTTGTTTTTAGAGTCTATTGCAACAGTTTAGAGAAGGATGTGAATTTTAGCCTTTCTGTAGTAGTTTCTTGCTCCCACCCTGCCTTTTAAAGCATTTGGAGTGTGATCCTCTGAAATTGGAATCTATACAAGTGAACTCTGGGTCTGACTTATTACACAGATTTATTTAAACTATTTTGTACCTTGAATTTCTAATGCCTTTGGGTTTTGGTTTGGAGAGCAACCAGCTGACTCTTTCACCACTTGAACAGAAACCTCCACATCCTGGAGTTTGATGCCCTTATAATGGCTGCAGATCGTTTTCTAGATAAGCATTTCTCTCAAATGTATTTTTTCAGACTTAATTTTATCAGTAGGTCACAGTCAGTCTTCACAACTTGTTCCACTGGTATTCACCCTAACTAAAATTTGAAGATGATGATTCTGTTCTGTACTGTAACCTTACAAATGATCTTACAAATGATCACTGTTCTTCTGAACAGAGTTTGAGAGCTGTCCCTCAAAAGCTGAAAAAATGTTGTGCGGAGGCTGCTGTTGACTGAGTAAAACAAGCTTGATCCAGTGTGGTTTAGTGATGGTAAATTCTTGGTCAAATTTACATTTTCCAATTTACATTTTAAAAATTTACATTACAAATTACATGACATAAATCAGTCCATTGTGTTCTACAAGTGAGTACAGTTAATTGTATTGGAGGAGTAAATGGGTGCTGGTAACTGATGTCTTTGCAAGTTAAATGGGGATGCGTTTGTTGGAATGGAGACAGCTTTGTAAAATGGATAAATTCTGTTCTACTTCCCTTGGCAACAAGATGCAATGCAATGGAGTTGTGTGTCATTTGTCTTACATTCTTAATGGAGCATATTAGTATTTTCTTAAATGCTGCTTTCTCGTGGAAGCTGGACAAAGCTTTATGCTCTGAAATCCAGAACAGCTGTGTCTAAAAACCATGTTATTTTATAGAGAATGTGACATCTAGCATCACCTTATGTTTTTGCCACAAAGGAGGTTAATTTTATCTGTTAGTGCTGTAAGAAGTGGCTAACTGGTTTGGTTCAGTATTTCTCTTTGATATGTAGAATGAGAAATTAAATGTGGGTATCATGTTTGGATTTTACAAGAAAACCTGACATGTTGGAAGACCAAACTAGTTAGTTGGCAAAAGATGTTTTTCTCCCGAGATAGTGAATTCTGTGAGCACGTGACTGGCATTTTTCAGTCTTACAAGTATGAGAGGGGGAAAAAAGTGTGATCTTTCAGGATGTATGTGTTGTGGTAAGCATATAAATAATTTGAAGTGATATTTCAAATCCATGCTACTTGGACTGTTTCCACTATTGTACCCAATAGAGTGTTTAATTGTTTAGAATTGCTCCGAAGCTCTAAGGTGTGTTACATACATAACACTTGGCTAAAGTGAGCTGAACTAGAGTGTAAAGCTGAGGGGGGAAAATAGAGCCAGCCAACCAGTTTTGAGAAGTATAAGAGTAGATATTTAGGCCTGACCAGCCTCTCCACTTTCAGACAATACCTTTCCATTGATTTTTGAAGTGTTTCTCTAGTCTCTTTATTGCTCTAAAATATTTGAAACTGCACTGGTGTAAGAGAAAGCATTTTTAGCTTAGTGAGACTATGCCAGTTTCTACTCTGTTAGAAAAGTGATGTAAGAGTTATTTAAGGACATAGCCCTGAATTTCTTACTGAATCAAGAATGACCTGATTTACAGAAACAAGTGATTTATTATGCATTGCTTAAATGCTTCTCGCTCCAGTACTAAATATATATCAACAATGTTGTTATGAATACTTACTTTCCTTAGAAACAGTTCACATGAATAAAATAAATGAGGACATTAATGGCTATAGTTGAGTTTTATCTGTCTAGGTACTAAGACTTCTTTGAGAATTTTTGGAATCTGGAATAATTTTCATTTGTTTCCTTGGGACTTAACGTTTGCAAACTTGAGCATGTGTTTCAGTGTCTCCCTGAATCACTACTTGCCCAATTCAGGATGCACAAGTTTTTGCTTTTCATTTACTGGAAAAATTACTTTTCCAGTATATTATTAAGCTACACACTGAACACACCTCACAGTCTGTGTTGGCAGCTTCTGTACTATTCCTTAGTATTGCGTAGCCCACACTTTTGAAAGTTGCTTGCTGAATCAACTTCTGAATTGCTATAAAAGCCTAAACCTTTTCTGATTTACAAATCTTAGCTATATAAGTAACCTAAAAAGAAAGCCCTTAGCAATCACAATTTGAAAGTAGATCCCCTATTTTAGTAACATGAGTTTCTAGGTACTAAGTGTTGTGGAATGTATTTGGATTCTCTTAGTTATAAAACAGAGGGATCAAAAGATAATGGCTGGACATTATGGATCTGAAATAAAATCAAGCACTCTGTTTCAATAAAATGCACACTTTGTTCAGTTTACTGGATTGCAGTCACAAGAGCGCATATTTTGGAGCAGATAAGAAACTTTCTCATGGGGAACTCATTTTGTCAAAAAATGCTGATATGATTCCGTGAAAATGCTGTGTGGGAATCCTGACCAAAGTTTTGATGGAATTGATAAGGCTGCCTTGGTTCCTGCCTGCTGTGCTGGAGCTGCTGTTCCTGGCGGGCAGCCGGGGTCTCCCTGTGCCGTGGGGCTGGAGGGCTCCCAGGATGTGGGGCTGCACCCCCTCCCTCTGGCTGGGAGTGAGCAAGAAGCTGTTCTGAAATTCCTGCTTCAGAGCCTGTTAACTGGGAAAAAAATAATTTGTTTGGGTTTTTTCATTTTCTTGATTCTGAGTTACTCCCCAAATCGCTTTCTTGGAGCGGGGTTTTTCTTTAACTTCGCCATATTTTGGGGATGAAAAGAAGATGGGGGCAGGAAGAGGTTTCAAAGGGAATGCTTTGTAGGGTGATATTTCTACTTTACAGCAGGCACTAATAGGGACCGAAGGAGGGGGCTGAAGGGCTCTGTGCACAGATGGTGATAGACCATGCTGTACCAGTCTGGGAAAATGATTAATCGATACTACAGGGATTTATTCTAGCACTAAGTTCTTTTAATTTAGCCTTATGTTTCTCTACTCAGGAGTTCTGTAAGGGAATGTTCTAAATATGATGCTGATTCAGGATCATGGTGATTTTTGGAAGTAATCAAAACAGTTCCCTGGTTTTTAGCTGGATCTTGTCGCAAATGGCAGTGAAGAGAACAAATGTTCTACCCGTGTTTCTAATTGGAACTTGCATAAATATGGCTTGGAATTTAATGAAGGGAACTTGGGAAATTAATACTGAGAAATAGCAGATGATAAGTGAGCAAGATGTTTAATGCACATTTTTCATAATCTTACTGCCCTTGTGTTGCTGTAGGCAACCTTCATGCTGATACTTCCCAAGTTTTGAGAATTTGCATTTCTGACTTTGATCTCTTAAAAGAAACTAACTTCATAAATTTTGGGTTTGGCAAAATTAGAAGAAAAAAATTAGAAAAAAAATAGAAAATTAGAAAGAAAATAGAAAAAAATTAGAAGTGGCATTATTTACACTATTTACACCAGTGTCATTCATTAATAGCATTAGAACTTTGCAGATCTTTTTTTTGTGAGTTACTGGAGGATGATTGTCATCATTGATGGAGGATCAGTGCTGGAGGAAGAAAATGTCTTCCAGTGAGCACAAGACTCCTTATCCCTTCCTTATTGTTAGTCACCTTCCCACTGCTTGGCTTTTCCTCCTCGTGCTGTTCCATTCCCTCACCCAGGTCAAGACTCTACTAAGCTGGCTTCTTTTAATACTTACTGCCTGGAATTTTCTGCCTGAGCTAGAACCTCTCCTCTCTCTGTGCTGGTTCTAAGGCTTCTCTTAGGCACTTCCTTCACCCTGATGTTCCTGTCCAAAACAAGCCACCTTTTCTCCCAGTCACAGCATTAAACCTTCCTGTTCAGGATGTGCTTCCAGTACTTTCCCAGTTGTTAGCAACCAGTTCACCCCTACAAGGTAGTTCAGCACATCTTTGTTTCCTGCTCTCTGCCTCATTTAGCTTTTCAGTCTCTTTCCTCTGTCCTGCTTGTTTTTTTCCCACTAACCTGCTGATAGCAATTCCCTTTCCCAGTATACACATGCTTTCTCTGGTCAGTTCTTAAGTTTGTCCTGACCCTCTGCTCCCATTTCTGCTTCATGCCCAACCCCTTTACTGGCTCTCTTCACTTCCCTTTTTGTCCCCACTGTCTGTCTGTCACCTTATCAGTGTTTCAGTTTCTTCTTCTGCTGTGGATATTAGTGGTGAAGTGACTGAGGTTGCTGGAAAGGTAAATCTGAATTGTCTGTGGGGACTCAACCTCAATCCAGCAGGAGCTATACTTAGAGGGAAAGTAGCCTTGAGCCAAAGAACGCTTGCTTGCTCCATTGAAATGGCTCACGATTGGACCTAATCTGTGTGGGATGTTGGAGCACACCTCTGAAATGCTCAGACACTTTAGTCAGATTGTTAAAAATATTTACTCTATATTTGTAAATATGTATGTTTTAGGCAGGGAGAACTGCCTCGCCTGACACTGAGGGGACAGACAGGTTGGTTCTTTCAGGGATCCTTGGCAGAATGATGATGGCACTAAATTATAGGTACAATTGAAGAATTATTTACTTAATGAGATATTATGATTAGAGTAGCACAGAATTTATGAATAGAATGGCACATGGTTTTTACAAGTATTGTACAATTTCTAAGTAGCATAATACAGAATTTATAATACAACTTCACTTAGAATTTCTAAGCACCTGAACACTTTGCAGATCAAGACAAATCTTTAATGCATATTTTTCTCTATCAATATAACAATCATAATCTAGACTTGACATTTATCTAAAAGGATATGAGTCACTCCCTCAGTCCTTGGAGGAAGGAGAGGACATCCCTTGGGCACTGGTGGGTCCCAGGTCTCGCTGTCCAGCAGGAACTCTGATCCAAGTTTCCCCCTGAGGACTGGTGACTCCTGGGTTTATAGGCAGTGCTCTGGGTGCTGTTACGTTCCCATGTTCTGTGACCAGGCTGTCACTGCCACCTGGGGGCTTGGGGGCTTGAGGGCTGGCAAGGGAGGGAGTAGTTGGCCTTGTGCCCAGGAACCTTGAGGCCACTAGGGAGGGGAAGAAGAAATCTCTACAGTTTGTCTCCCTGGTTGATAGGACCTTCAGGGGTTGATAATGAGGAGAAAGAGAGCAAATGCATGACCCATCAGTCAGGGAATGGCTGCTTGTTATGGAGCTGGTTGGGAGCAGGGGGTACCAGAACAACCCTATTGACAGTTGGTTACAGTGTGAACAATTAGCTTGGAAGAGACCTAATCAAGAGAGGGATGAGTTTTACAATGGAATGTTGTTGACCATATGGATGATAATAAGTGCTACCAGGCTCCTCTTAATACCAGTATGGGTGTTAGTAACAATTAAGGATGTTTTATGCTGGAGGAAGGACCTACAAGTGATTCCATGATGTTAACTTCTATGGTGGGAAGAAGTTACTTAGATTACGTTCCTGTTTAATGCATCTTTTTGTTAATGTATAAACCAAAGTCACTTAAGGCTGAGTACCAAGTTTGTAAAGCAGGATGCTATAGGATGTTTTTTTCAAGGAATTAAGAGAAATTCTCTTCTTTAAATGTTTGTGTTGACCAGCTGAAATGCACAAATATCCTGTAAGAAGGACTTTGATGTTAATGAGAGGAAGACGGTGAAGCAAAATCTTCTTTTAATTTGTTTCTTTTGGAAGAGCTTATGTTTGAGTTCTAGAAATGCAATATATAGTGTAACCTCAAGTGTTGTTCACAAAGCTGCTTGAAGCAGACTGCTGTTTTGCACTGTCATCCTTAAGTAGGACATAGAGCCCCTAAATACCCATGGAAAGTTAAGTGTAAGGAGCAAAAACTAGGCTTTGATCCAAGGCCAGTTGAAGCTGATTAAAAGACTGCTGTTGACTACCGAGGGCTCTGGCTAAGCCACTAGTAAGCTAGAATTGAGTTTCATGTGTTCAGACAGGCTTCTTGGGTTTCTTGAATTTGTGGGTTTTTCTGCTGATTTGTGTTTAAGGTTCTGTCCATGATTATAGATGTCCCAGTATTTACAGTACCTGAAGCCTTATATATTTTCACTGTTGAGTTCTAGAAATAGCAAGTAGATCATATTCAACACCTTAACTACACTTAATCACCAGATTATGTATTTGGGTTTTTTGTGGCTTGACACTATATACTGTATAGGTATACCTGGATTGTATACTATGGTGTACCTATAACACAGGTATACCAAGAGGAGATGTACTTACTCATACAAAATATGCCTACAGCTAGAATAGAGTACAGGCAAGAAAATATCTTTACTTTGCATAGTTTGCAGTTCTTGGTTTGGCAAGTTTTATTGTGCTCCTCCATTCTTCCCGTCTTGTTAGGTATCTAAACTTTTCAAACAGTGAAACAGAAGAGAGGAATGTGTTTTTCATATATGAAGTATCTGTAGAGTTACCAATGTAGGTTAAAGTGAGAGGTGATGGTCTGCCTGGCTCAGATGACTGTTTTGTTTTACTTGTTTGCATGCTTATCTTCTGTTTTAGAAATAGAAAATAAAATATTTACATTTTATCATAATGTTTTTTTGAGTGCAGTCCAAGTTAGTTCCTTCACTTAATTTTGCTTGGCATGTTTCCTCACTTAAGTTCAGGCTGGGCTGTAAAAGTATAGCTGTATGTAGTTATTAGCTGTGTGCTGTGTCTCCAGTTTCTCCAAGGTGAGAAAAGTTAGAGAGTCACTTTTGGAGTTGAGTGAAGATTTCAGTCCAAATGTTACTAGAAGTGTAGAGCTTGTTCTTTCCTCTAGCCGAGCTCTGTTGTGCATAGGCTGTTCACCAATAAAACTTTCCACAGTCCAGAAAAAGTTTGGAAAAATTCTGACCTACCATACTGTAAAACATCACGAACAGTGGGGTTTAGCACTTGAGAGTCAAAATGTTTGCATCAGTTTGGGGAGATAAATTGCAAACTGTTTTAATTAATTTCTTCCGTATTCAACCTGAAGGTTCCAGCAAGATGTGGAGTGACAGTCCGAGACAGCCTGAAGAAAGCACTGATGATGAGAGGTCTTATTCCAGAATGCTGTGCTGTTTACAGAATACAAGATGGGTATGGTTTGTGTGTGATAGTTTTTTTTGCTCTTAGAACCTCTTAGTGGAGCTACCCAGCATGGCCAATTCTATCCAGCATTGTAGAAGTTGTTCTCAAAGTGCAGAATTACATACTTTTCACTAAAACAGTTTGCACCTCGAAGGCCTGTTGAAAAGGACAGCAAACTCCTAGAAAAAGACTCAGGCATAATATTGAGTAATATGAGCTTATAGAAAGGTGGCAAAACACTCATTAATCAAACTTATGCTAACCAAACAAGTATTAAAAAGGTTGTGTTTAACATCTTGGTTTTATTTCTCTTGGTTATAATACATTCTTAACTGAAGAGTTTTCTTGGGGGGAAAAAAGTGTTTTCAGTCCTAAAAAGTTTGTAGATTACCTTAATGCACACAATTGGCTGTCTCTTACACAAGAGGTACTTTCACAAATACTTTGTTTGATCTAAAAGGGTTCTGTCACCTTGGAACCACAGAATTGGCCACTACTGGAGCTGACTGAAAAAGTGAATTTTCATGCGGTTTGTCCAGGGAAGATGTGCTTTGTTTGCTGTCTGCTGAGCTTAATGTCTTGCCTTTAAAGTTTCCTGAAGTTAGAGACTGGGCAGCAAACCCCCATAGCACAACGTTTTAGCTGATCTCACAGCTCAGGCGGGAGACGTGCAAGGGCTTGTGTGCTGATGCTAATGAGAGGCTTATTTGCACTTTAGAGAGAAGAAGCCAATTGGCTGGGACACAGACATTTCCTGGCTCACAGGAGAGGAATTGCATGTGGAAGTCTTGGAGAATGTGCCACTCACAACACACAATTTCGTATGTACTGGCTTTTGTGAGGTGTTGAGAAGGGCTACATCGACTTTGTACTTTCAAATTCAAATTACCAACGTGGAATATTTTGTGTCTGTGGGATGTGGTGGGAGTTGCAAAAGAAGTTTTTCATCACAGCAGTTTAAGTGAATTAGATAGAGTTGTATTTGAAGTAAGTAATGTTAGAATACTTGATCACCCTGAAAACTTTCATGTTTGGATGGAATACACCCTCTAAAATCTATAAATGTAGGGAGTTTAAATCAGCACTGCATTGCAGAGTTGTAATAATAATCTACTATTTTTGTATTGCTGTATCTATAAAATGTATTCTGGGCCTCCCTGCTGGCTCTGCAGCAGCAATTAACTAATGAACTAACTATTCCCAGAGCAGTGCTGACATCATCAATGATGCTAGTGCACAAATATGTTTTGACCTGATAAGGCACCGAGTAAATGGAAGCTGCTAAACAGAATCCATCTAAATAGTTCTAGCTACATACAAAATCCTGGAAATAATGTTTGTCACATTGGATGGAAAGACCTTCTATTTCAATTTAAAAAATACCAAAATCCATCTGCAAGCAGCTTAAGCTCTTTTACTCAAACAATCTGTTTTGGCTGTGACTAGTTAGGTGAAATCTATTGGGCTTAACATTTTTTAGATCCTTCTAAAATTTTGATTATTCCATGTATTACTAAAACCAGAAGATATTTTTATACCAGGTATTGCTAAATTACAAAATTAACTAAATAATTTCTCCCCTCTGTAATTTGGGGATAATACACGATCACCCTTTTGTGATTCTAAATGTTTCTGAATTTCAGTAATCAAAATCACAACTATATGTGTAACCATACATTGAATCTCTATATATAAGCCATATGTATATTGAGTCTTGGATAGAAATGTCGTTTGGCTCCTGGAAAAATAGAAGATGAGATAATATTTCCACAGCTTTTGTTTTTATAGTTTGTATCCAATTAAATTCTGAATGTTTGTCTCTAGCATGATAATAGTACAGTTTTGTTTCAGATTTGCTGCTGTTTTTCTTACTGCTAATGAAGTAAAGCATTAATTCCAATAAATAGTTGAAAGAAAATTTGAATGCATGAATACTGTTTCAAAAGGAGACAGTCTTATGTAAATCTGTCTGATAAATAAACTGTAGCTCCAGCATCAAAAGAGAGGTTTGCAAGTGCATTTGAGGGAGGCAAAAGCAAATAGCCTACCTCAGGCTTACAGAAGGACTCTATGTAATTGTGATTATTTCTGACCATGTAGGTACGAAAAACATTCTTCACGTTGGCGTTCTGTGACTTCTGTCGAAAGCTGCTTTTCCAGGGGTTCCGGTGCCAGACATGTGGCTACAAATTTCACCAGCGCTGTAGTACAGAAGTGCCACTGATGTGTGTTAATTATGACCAACTCGAGTAAGTAATCACAATTGGTTTTCAAGTTGAGCCTTTTAATAAGTGTACAGCTGTCAGTGATTTCTTATGTTAAATCTGTAATTCGGGAAGTCTGAGGAGGTGCCTGAAAAAAAACATAGGAGTTCAACTGTTCTTGTGAGACTACTTAATTCATATTCTTTCTGTGCTAGCTCAGACAACCAGTTCATATTTCTTTGCTGAAGTATGAAATGCTTTCTTTGAAGCATGAATAGGGTTGCTGAGCACTTGACTGTATCAGACAGAGTTCTCATTGTTCAAAGTTGTTACTATTAATCAAAACTGATTCTTTATTATGTGATGGCTAGTGCCCTGTTTAGAAGTTTAGCTGTGTGTTTTTTCTCTTCAACCTGAAAAAATGTTAAGAGACACTAGTTGAATATGGTGAAGTTACAGTTGGTTTTACAAAGACTGAAAACGAATTTGTTAGCAAGATAAATGCCTAGGTAAGAAACATAAAAGAGAATGTCCCAAACAGCCATGTGTTCTTGAATTGAGTTACTGGTCTATTTGTGTAAGTCTTTGATGTAGGTTAAAGATACAGTTCTATTTGATCAGTTTCAGAAGAGGCTATTAAGTCTTTTAAATAGATTTTCATGTAATGAATAATTTAAAATGCTAGTTTTTCCCCCAAGAATTAATTTAGTTTCGTCTTACATTGTTGTTTGTAACTGTTCACATGAGCATCTCTAGAGTTTGTGCTCAGGGTTTATGGATAACATAGCTGTATCCATTAGGCATTTGGGTTTTGGGATCACATCAGAGCAAAATACTGAAATAAGTTTATGTACTCAACATACAGGTATAGGTTGTATACATTCTTAAGGAGCCAGATGTTTGCAATTCCAACTAAAAGATTAAAAAATTACTTTCCACAGAGGTTATGTTTAAGGCACGATCTTTTGATCCTCTATAAAGTAAATAATATTTTAAACAAATCTCGAAGATTTCATGTGTTAGCATAATCTTTATTTTAAAATTTATAATATTGATCAGTAAGGTTTTGGGGGTTTTTTGTAGTCTTTGAGTATTATATTGTGAAGCTTCTGGGTTTTGCACAAGTTAGGTTGTTTTTGTTTTGTTCTTGCCTCACAGTTTGCTGTTTGTATCCAAGTTCTTTGAACATCACCCCATACCACCAGAGGAGGCCTCCTTAGGAGAGACCACCCCAGCATCTGGATCGTACCCCTCAGTGCCCCCCTCAGATTCTGTTGGGTATGACCTTATTGCTGCTGTTTAATGACATAACGTTTCAGTACTATGCTTAAAAACACTCAAAATACTGCTTTGCAGCTCTAGATTTTTGGAATCTGGCTTGTCATGCAAATATATCCACCTGTGCTTAACTTCACAGAAGTGAATGTTTTCATTCACGTGAATGATATAAATTAGTAATGAACCAAAGTTAAATGTGTGTGTAACTGTCTGTAGAATTGGGGCCTTCCCTGTTAAACTGATTTCTTCTACATGGTGGCTTAGACCTGGTCTAAACTGGAAAGATTTTATACTTAAAATTAATACGAAGCAAAACCATATCCTCACAAATTGTTTTAGTTGGTTATCAAACTACGGTTTATTTGCCTCGAAGTGACATACCTCAGTTTCAGAATAAACCACACGACTCTAAGGTTGGTGTGAACAGGTGCCAGTTCCAGGTTCATAATACTGCTTTAGTAGCTTTTCCACATAGACATTGCATTAATATCCTCCAGGCCAGCTGTCTTCCTCCTATTGTTTGCTGCAGCTCCAGGTTTTGTAAAATTAGACCTGTAAAACTGACCATCCCCCTTGTATTTCCACCAAAGATTCCAGACCCTTTCTCTTTGAAGAGATAAGTGACCATATTTAGATTATGTTCCTGATAGCAAAGAGATCAATGACACCGTCCAGCACTAGGTAGGAGAACAAATCCCCAGGAAAGAGTAACTCAGGGATGTGTATCTCAGTCAAGAAACCTGATGCAGATTTATTAAGAACACCAAATACAAAAGCCTTCAGAAAACCTTTCCCAGGACCCATGTGCTCCGTGGAGTTGAGTTAGGCAGAGAGGCTCTCCTGGATTAGTGAGCATTGTGCCCAAACTAAAGCAGAAACAAACTGGAAACTACACAGACACCTATGGACTCTAACTAGAAGATAAATTCTCTGGGCAGTCAAGACTGTTTTATGGAAGAGCAAATATGATTCCTCCCAGGAAAACAGATTGACAGTCCTGCAGAGGGAACCTCATTTGGTAAGTACAGAGATCATCATCTTATTTTTACTATTTTGTGCAGATTAAAGTAAATTTCAAAGTACTTCTTCCAGGTAGTGAATGTTGTCTTTATATCCTTTATATGTGGATGTTAGTACAGCAGATTGTGGACAAGGCTGCTGTTATGATTCCCTTAAGGCTCTGCCTTTCTCATGGTACAGCAGAAATTATAACCAGTCTAGAACCATGGCTAATCCATGAAGAAAATTGTTCATACCGATGGTGCTCAACACCAACAGATGCCAAAGGCACTATATAGCCCTAATTCTAATATTCTAAATTTCCTTGGTTTTTAATTGCCTTTGCCTCACATTAGTCCATTCTTACCAGTTTGTAAGGATACAACAGTATGGATTATCTTAATTGATATATGCACTACTTCAGGCAGCCTTAGTTTTGTAAAGTGAAAACGGAAAGGAAAAACTGAGACCAAAGCTGGTTAGTGCCTTAAGGTTTTTAACTTGACATATATAAAAATGTTAACATTTAAACATACTTCCCAGTTGGTGTTAAGGTGCTTTTCCCAAGTGCTGTATCTGTAAATGTTTGTAAATGCAGAAGCTGTAAAAGGTTTCTAGCTTTCTCTTTTGCTTTCCTGCTTTGCCATACACTTTGTTGTTAGATAAGCAAAAAGAAAAGGCATACATCATGCCTGCAAAATTATGTTCATTTTGAAATTGGTTTATGATTATCAGCTCGTGTTCATAAGCAATATGCATGTTAGTCATGGGATTTTTCCCAAGCATCTGTGTGTAGTATCTCCTTTCCAGAAGTAGCTCAGATGTTATTATGTGAGCATATAGCACTGTGTGTACTTTTTTCCAGTTATCTTTTTACCTTTCTTTTATAATACTTCTCTGCTTTTTAAAAACGTAATTGTGGAAATATGGATTTATCTGAATTTTAAAAGCTGGCCTTTTCTGTAAAAGCATATATTTACTCATGGTTTTGTTAAAGGGGACTGCTACAATATGGGACTGGAATAAAAACAAGACTGATGTTTGAGGTTATCTTGTTTGGGAGGAGAATAAGGGATTGAAATTTTAGAGTTGGCAATGGGATGTGAAATATGAGGAATAAGCACTGTAATAACACTTACTAGACTAATAATTGTTCCTTTGATTTCTCTGTTCTCCTAGCATCTTGCATGGCACAGCCCACAGAGGAAGGGATGTTACTAATCGTTTGGTAAACCTGAGGAAAGAGAAGGCAAACATCCTTCTTCATCTCTAGCCTTGTGGAGGGATTCCAGCAGCAGGCAGAGTGCCCAAAGAAAGGAAGTTTGTGTCGCAAGACAAGCTCGAGAGCAAAGGCGTGTGTGACATGCTGAGACATTGTCAAGGGATCAAATGGAAAAGTTTGAAAGAGAAAGGGACATAAAGGAAAAGACCATTGGACATGATGCAAAAGCTGCTAAACATGCTGGAGAACTGTTTCACTTTGCTCATGTGTAACATCCTAAAGCAATCCAGTTCTGTAGTCTTTCATTCTCCCAACTGAAAGCCATAGGCTGTCCCTCCAGGTGTTCCATGCCAAGATGAGGGAGCACATATGTTCCCACTTGCCCATTTCTGAACCCCTTTTGAAAGTGTGACCAGCTTCCACATTAGGTCTTGTGTCCCATTTTAGTTCTTTCCCTTTTCACTATCCTGTTATGCCCAAGCAGCCATTTTAGTTATAATCTGCACTTAACTGGAAAGAAATATAAGAAGTGTAGGTCTCCCTATTAAGAGCCATTTGTAATAAAATTAAAGTAAGCAAACTGTACATAATACATTGTATTCATTTCATTCATTGCATTGTCATTAAGGTTCTTCTGTATCTTTGCTCATAAAATATGAGCACAGAATTTCTGTGAACCCAGTTCCCTCAATCTGATACCTGAAAAAGGGAGAGATTAGCCTTTCAAAACATTCCAAAGTTGTCTTTTTCAACTTCCATCTGTTCTCTTGGGTGTTGTGATACTGGACAAAACTCAGCAAACGCACGAGACAGGTATTATGGCAGGGTAAGTAACCTGTGGAGTGGGTGAAGAGGGCACATGGTCAGACTTGGAATAGCACCAGGGGCAGGTTACATTCAGTAAAAGCTGAAAACATCTGTTTGCTCCAGGAAGAACACTGCTGGTAAGCAAGTTGGCAACATGTTGGCTCTTTGAAAAACATCATTTCCCAATACGCTTCATCTTCTAAGTTAGAGGAAGAAAGGGGAATGTCTGGTGCACTGTTCTTGGAAGCCTGCCAGTCCCTGCCTTTGAGCAAGCTCCAGGCTGTGATTAAACACCTCTGCTTTCCTTTCTGTCTCCCAAATGTTCACTGATCATTCTGCCTCAGCTGAAGGTATTTAAATGTCTAGAAAAGCTTCTGAAAGCCAAGAAAGCAAAGACACACTCTTACAATATTGTATTTAGTACTACAATGCCATTTAAATCCCATGACATTTAAGTGAGCAAAAGCTTTGTGTTTTATTTTGTAAAACAATGAAATTTTCCCCTAGAAATGCTGGCACCAGGCCTTTTCTAGGCCTCTCCATGTAAATGTTCCCAAAGTTCCTACAAAATGCAACTTCGTACACATTCTTGCTGAGCAGAAAAGATCTGGTACCAGGTAGAAAAATCATTTTAGTCCGTACAACAGGTGGGGGAAACCTCTTGCTGGCCAAAACTTTATTTACAAAAACGTGGTGGTGAACTGAACCCTGGTTTGGAGGACTAATGGCAGTGGTGTGGTTCTTTTGATAGCCCCTGGTATATGAAGCTGTCAGAAATTTTAGGCTTATCAGCTCTGATCTGGGCCCAAAGGCCAGTATAAATAAATTCACACCATTGTGATCATCTTGGCAGTTGTTTTTCATCTACAAGCCAACAGGGACAAAACCAAGTTATCATGGTATAGAAAAC
>WEIV01001356.1:0-25413 GCA_013390005.1 Calyptomena viridis | reverse complement strand
GTGGCAAATATTTTCACTGACCTTTTGCCTTATATCCATTAGATTGAATCATTAGAGTTAACAGAGACTGACCTTGACTACAGTAAGATAATTGCCAATTTTTTGTACTTTAGCCAAGTTAATGAGTAACCAAAGAAGTGACTTTCTGCCCTTTTACAAACAAAAAAGCGAGTGTTTAGATGTTTTGTCTTTTAAATCTTAATTATACTATAAATTAAAGACTTTACACTTATGACTGGCACTGTTTGCATTTCTTCAGGAAACTTGTCTGTGTAGTCTGAATGCTTATCTTTCAAGTCCAACCTATAGCATTGCTTAACTGTAACACTGTAAATAACATTGAAATATTGTGCTATTCAAAGTTACTTCTTAAAGGTTGAGGTTAAAAGGTGATATATTTATTTTAATATCAATAATACATGTTATTTTTTTAGTATCAATAATACATTTGCCATATTAATCAATTAGGTTGAATGACCAGTCCTCACTGAAAAATAATCCCATCAGTACAATTTGTTTTGTGACATTTTCAGGCTTGTAACATTGATGTAAGATGTTAAGCATTTTTAGTTCTCAGTGGGTTACCATTAAAAAGTGTATTGCATTGACTCAGAGGTGAGGAAACTGCAGAATATCTTTCTGTCTGCAGTGCATGTTGGGCTTCATAAATTTTTCAGATCAGGATTTCTTATTACTAGTTTTGTATAGTGTGGAAGAGTTTCTTCTTTTTGTTTTAACTCAGAACAATTCACAGACATGTAATTAGGTAGTTTATCATAGGGGAGTAGAGATTGTTTATTAGAAATTGTTNTTCTTTTTTTTTTTTGTAGATTTGTTTTTGCTATTAAGAGCTGTAGGAACACAAATAACCCATTCTCCAAAAGCAGAACTGCCTTTTGTGAGTCCTGTCCTTTTCAAAGAAACATTCTGCCACAAACCACTGGGGGTTTTTTCTGTCTTTAGTCCCAAGGCTCATGCTGCTACCCAGTAACAACTCTTGCAAGCCATTCTATATTTTAAACACATTTTTATGGAAGACACAGATTTTTAGTATCTGTATTCCAGGTAATATTTCTGGCACTGAAGAAAATTCAATTATTAAATTAAGCTGACTTCAGATATACTGATAGTACCTTAGTATTTCAAGACCCCAGTATATGTTGTTCTGAGCATTCTTTTGGAGTGTTCAGAAACAGCTACACTAGAATTGTTTTCTACATTTTTGAACTCTCCGAACATTGAAATGTAACTAATAATAATGCTTGATATTAGTGTAACAACGGTTAAGACCTTTCAAAATGTTGGTCATATCCTCTTTCTAATTTTGCTAACATATACAGCTCGTGTTTTACCCTTAAGTCTGCTCTCTATAAATCAGTAATTTATCAGGTGAGAAGTCCTGAAGTCTGCCTGAACACTGAGGCACAAAATCTGGTTTGTGTGTGAGCTGAGGGAAAGGTGAAATGTTAAAGAGTGTGGCTGTGTAGACATTTACATGTGGTCTATGGCAGAGGTGCAGCTGAGGCATATCCAGTGCTTTCAGCAGCAGTGTAGGTATATNGTGGTAGAGTTTCTTCTTTTTGTTTTAACTCAGAACAATTCACAGACATGTAATTAGGTAGTTTATCATAGGGGAGTAGAGATTGTTTATTAGAAATTGTTTTTATTCAGGCCTTTAGATCAGTTTTTTATGTATGTATTATAGTTGAAAAGTACTTCTCCTCCCCTATGCACCAAGCCACTAACCTGTCAAATCCTGTTCTTCAAATCCTTCCTCCTGTTGCAAAGTGTTTCATCATTTCTNCTTGACTTTGTTTCTCAGACCACCAATTCTCCCTAGTCCTTCTCCTTCAAAATCCATTCCAATCCCACAGCCCCTCCGACCAGCAGATGAAGACCATCGGAATCAGTTTGGGCAACGCGACCGATCCTCTTCAGCTCCCAACGTCCACATCAATACAATTGAGCCAGTCAATATTGATGTAAGTATCAATGCTCAGGAAAGCAGGAATAGTGGATTTCATGTCTTCCTTATGAATATCAGAGTGTTAAGTTTGTCAGGTGCACACGAGTGCTGTGTTTCTAAGCTCAGTGGTCCATCNAACAACAACAAAAAAAAATCAAACCAACTTTATGATGAAAATGGACATACAGAGGGAAACAACTAGAATTTTCTACTTTTCTTCTGTTAGAAAATCCTTAGTGTAGCCTCCTTTTAGTCTGGACATGTTGCAGAAGTTACTCTCAGTTCACAGGAGGTTGCAAGTGAAGGAAACCTTTTGCACTTAGTCATTTCTGAGAACAGAGTGCGCCTGGCTATGCAAATCAGGTGTGTTTTTACAAGAAAAAATGAAGCAGGACTCATCTGACTGATGTACCTCAGTACAGGAAATTGATGTCCCAGCTTCAGATATGACACTTCAAATCATTTGTGCCCCAAACACTGTCACTAGAACATTTGGTTCAATATTTCTTCATATGTTTTGGCCAACTGCGTTTTTAAATCAATATTTTCATGTCAGCGTCTATTTTGGGTGGTGTACATTTCGCTTTACTATTGAGAGATGCTGTTTTAAAGCAACTAATTTTGAGAAGTTTAGTGGTTGTTATAAATAGGTCTTTGGAGTCGCTGCTGTTAGTAAGTCAGGATAGGAAACCATTTTTATATGATGGACGTATGACCTTACAGATTCTCGAATTGATCAATCTCAATTGATTCTGGAATGTAAATGTTAATACCCAAATTAAACACAGGGGTTTTGTTTTTTTTTTTATAGGAATTGATTAGAGACCAGGGTTTACGAGGAGAGGGAGGTAAGTAGTGCTTAAACTAACTACTGTGTTACACTTAATTAAACAACTGCTCTGTCCCTTCCTGTTACCCTACTTCCTTCTACAAAACACAGACACGGAGGAAAAGATGACTAGAACAAAAAGTGAATTTACATTTGCTTGTCCATGAACTTAGTATTTGTCTCACAAAGATGAGTCATTTGCTGGTCAGTTTGGGAGTGGGGGAGATGGAAGGAGCAAAAGCTTTGAAATAGTATCCAGTTCTTTTAGTTGTAAAATTAATTTGCACCATCACATTTTTGCTCTCACACACACACTCATTCACTCACATGGTTGCACACAGATACACTACAACTTCCCAAGTCTCTTTGAAAGATTTTTTACCTGTTGTTACCTTTTCACCCATGGAAACAATGGGGATTTTCATTGCAAACCATCAACATGGTAGATGGGCCTTCCATGTGGACTGCTGCATCCTAAAGCAGCGTGAAATACTCCAGTTCTTCTCCCCCTCTGCCCCTGCTGAAGTTGCTGCTTTGCTGTACTGCATGCCTGTGCTACTCTTGGAAGCAGGTGATTAGGACCTTAAACTAAAGCCAGGTCTTTTTGTATTTCCTTCAGTAATGCACAGCCCTAATTCACAGTTAAGTCAGAACTAGTGTCAGAAAGTTTCTTTTTCTTCACATGTTGTGCACAGGCCTGTTAAGTCACTTCTCCCACTGGCTTTTGAAGTCCTGAGAGGTCGTCTTATGTGCTGTATTTATTCCTATGAATATAATAATAAAATACAAATATTGGAAATAGACAAGTAGGAAGTAGGGCAGGCATATGACAGTTTTTCCTACTCTAAATCAGTAATACGATTGTCTCCTACTAATTATAACTTGCTTAAGCCATAAGTTAGGTCTGGATTACCCTAGTGCACTCTTTGCTGGTCTCTGAGGTTTTGTACTGTGGGCTGTCACTGACTTTATTTGTCCCATGCAAATCTGGTATTTGGTAGGACGCTGCCCACCTACTTGTGTTGTGTCTGATGGAGCTGCCTTTAATTATGCCAGCAATAGAACACTTTTTAAAAAGAAATTTCCTTTAAACCTGCAAGCTTACTAATTGAAAGTTTAAGCTATTTTAGCTATTAATGTAGCTGTTATTTTAGCTATTTTTGTATGTGTTGATAGGTGTGGCTCTCCACAGTTTTGCCCATTTTGTCCAGCATTTAAATGTTGTGCGATCATGTCGGTTTTAACTTTTGATCATAAATTGTCTGCTTGGCATCTGAAAACAACCGGCCGTTCCCAGTCCTGAAATAGTGTTATTAGTAATGAATTTTTATTTTTTTTTTCCCCTTCAAAGTACAGAAGCAATCTATGAATAGGAGTCAAAGCATCCTAGTTATTTCCCATGACTTCTTTCATTTCTTCTATGTGTCTGTCTTTCTGTCTCTGCCTGCCCGTCTCTTTCTCTCTAACAGCCCCTTTGAACCAGCTGATGCGCTGTCTTCGGAAATACCAATCCCGGACTCCCAGTCCCCTCCTTCATTCTGTCCCCAGTGAAATAGTGTTTGATTTTGAGCCTGGCCCAGTGTTCAGAGGTAGTTGGGCTCTTCTTTCTTGTTTTCACCCAAACAAAATAAGTAAAACCACAGATGCTGTTTGTGCCTCACCCTCACACCGTGTGTATGTAAGTGTGTGAGTTTATCAAAACACCTCTGTTTTTTGCTTGGCCTGGCTGGAATGCTTTGAATGTGCTTTTCACACATACTCACTTTCACCTTTACACGCTTGAAAATGACTATAAATAAAGTCTGACTTAAATCTTCAAAAGCAAGGAATTTCATAGTTGAGGTTGTTATGTGGACCTTAACATAATTTTTCTAAACAAAGGTCCTTGAATTGCACTGCAGTGATTGTAAAAATAAAATTATGTCCTTAACTTAGAATTTCCTTGGCTGTTCAGTTTAAGTCAGTTCAGTGCTATAACAGTTTTCTATATTTAATATTCTTTGTTTTGAAAAGTAATCCAGAAAATCAAATGTGAATTACAAACATTTCCATTGATATCTTGTTAGGTCTCAAGCTTTTCAAGTAATGTGTTGTATCAACGTTCAACAAATGCTTCATTTTGAGAATGTGCTGTGGACACCACCCTAGATGGTTTAGACCATGTAGTTTTTATTTAGTTAGTAAATTTCCACTGAAACAGTGTTTGTGCTCTGTACTGTGTAAAATAAGACCCTTAGATTTTCCCATCATTGCCACTGCAGGTAATTCAGGCCTTAAGCTGTCAATGGATCTGTTGTATTGCACAAAATCCCCAAAATACTCTGTGGTATTTCATATGCTGGAGAAACCAACTATTGAGTAACAGCATGAAATGTAGATTCTTGTGTCTATACATTTACATGTAGAAATAGTCAGCTCAGTGCATGTAGTGTGGTTTTCAAATGCTACCATCTTGGCTGTTTCAAAGGCTTTTGTTTCAGAATGTATCAAGAGCAGTTCACCTTATGAACTTGTAAAGTTCTTCAAGAAGTCTTTGTAAGAAAATAGGTGTTCCCAACAAGCAAACTGGCTACAGAATGGGATATGTTACGTACAGCTTCAGAGTTCCAAGCTGTTGACTTAAGTCCAACATTATCTGAAGTATTCTACTCTAACAACTTGGAAAACAGGCCATCTGGTAGTATTTATGAACAGATTAACTACAGTGTTCTGCCATGTGCTGTAAGCATTTTTGATGAAGGGTGCATATTGTGCTAGTGTTTCTATACTGTGGTATTAAAATTGAAGTAGGAGACTTTAGTTACCTTAAAAGAAAATCATTGTAGTAGAGCTTTGCTATTGCAGAGGAAGTCTGTAACCCAGTAAACTTTTGGAAAATTGTTCATATTCTGGAAACATCATATATTTGATTCCATATACGTGTGATTTCAGGTGAATCATATAATAAATACATGACAGTATGGTGACCATAACATAAACACAAGTCCATCCTTCAGGTCACTGGTTTCCAGCTGCTTAGAAATGTAGTTAAGATGCCAGGTATGTGTCATTATTGTTGCTTTAGCATGTGGGACAGACGTTAGAGATGCTGTGTCCCATTTTTGATGTGTTGGTATGTAATTTTGTGCTTCCACTTCTAAATATATAGATTTAACTCAACAAGAACAATGGTGGATATGGATAATCTGATAAATTGACATGGACTGAGTGACTGAACTTGAGCAACCATTTTAAAAGTCACAAAGTCGGTTTTTGAATTCCAGTTGGCATTAGAAGGCACTTTTTCATTAAAAAGGGGACTTCTGAAAGAATATGGGAAGTATTGTGTTCTGCCACTTCCCAGAGAACTGATGTGAGATAAGGCATTGGAATGTTAGAGGTCTTGTACAATGACATACATTGTTTAGCAGAGCAGCATGAATTTAATTAACAGTTGACCCTATTTTGTGTCCTTTGCATTGGAAAGGTCAGCATAACCTTGTTACAAATAATTGTGGTGTATTTTAAAAAGCAGTGTCTAGTTGAAGTGCTCTATTTGCAAAGGGCCACTGGAGCTCTGAAACAGCTCTCTGTGACATTTTCCTGCATAGATTTGTTTAGACAACATACAGGCTACAGGAGTACTGTTTTTTGCATTTCATAGAATATGCTTCAAATAGCTAACTAAAGTGCTTGTTCTTTTTAGTCCTTTCTCCCATCTAATATGTATTTTTAAATAAGAGTTCTCTGCTAACAGATAACTTTAAAACAGCCAAATGGTTTTGAGGTGGCACTTGGAGAATCAACTAGAAAGCATTTTAATTATTTGTATTTAGTCTATTTTGATTCCAAAGTACTGTATTTCAGCTATTTGTTTGATTCCTGAAAGTCTAGCTACAAGAAATCTTAGAGGAAGATGCTGCTAACTATAATACTACTACTTTTCTTCTTGAAGAAACTGATGGAATTAAAAAAAAAATTAAAATATATTTTTTTTTACGTAAAAAGACGTTGTCTTTCTAATAATTAATGAACAAGAGACTGAGGACTATCTATACAAGGATGTTTGCTATAGATTTGTCCCTTCCTGAAATCTGAGACTTGAGCAGTAATGTAGTGTTAGGACTAGTATTACTAGGATATGTTTGTTCCCTCTTAACATTTACATTGATGTTTGGAGATACTACATCTTAAACACAATTCTTGCACCTGATATCAGTACATTCTGCTAAGCTGGATTCTTACAGATAAAATTATCCTGTTTCTGAAATGTAGGCTCAGCTGCAGGTTTGTCTGCAACACCTCCTGCCTCTTTGCCTGGGTCACTAACCAATGTGAAAGCATTACAGAAATCACCAGGACCCCAACGGGAAAGGAAATCATCCTCGTCCTCAGAAGACAGAAATAGAATGGTAAGGAAAAGATCAGCTGTTTTCCTTTGTAGTATGGTGTATTCATAGTATAGAAATACTACACAATTGAGTTCTTCTCACTTTTCTTTCATCCGAACCTTCTGAATTATTTTGAAGATGAGTATGGCAATGATCAGAGACTTTAATAAATAGTGGGCTGGGATAACCACTTTAAAACCACTTTGAACCAATAAACAATTGTGGGACTGATACAGAAGTCATTTAAATAATTTAATAGACTCACTTTTACTCCATTGCACCCAGACGTTTGGTGTGCTTCATGTTGTAATGCCAATTTCCCTTCATGTAACAGCTTAAGTTTTCCCACCATAATTCATAAACTTTGAAACTAACAAATGTATTTAGCAAATTTTCATGTAAGAACACATAAATACATCTGCATTGTTTTAATTCACAATGTAGCGTTATGATTAAGAATTGAAAATTAAATATTACTTGCTTTTTGGTAAATGTTTCTTAATATTTTCTGGTTTAACACTGCCAGAAAGCTGTGGCAAATATTTCATGCCAGGAAAAAAATTGGTATACCTGTGTGCCGAGGCTTTGTGGATGGCTGACTTGAAAAGTCAAAAGCAACAGCTGAAAAAAAAAAGTTCTTTTAGGACTTTATTGATATGAAATGCTGATACCAAATCTTTAGGAAAGGAGCTGTTTTCACAGACATTAATGCATTTGCTCTATTCCTTTTTATTGTTTGTGCATATATATAAAGAAAACTCTTGGTCGACGGGATTCAAGTGATGATTGGGAGATACCGGATGGACAGATCACAGTTGGACAAAGAATAGGATCTGGGTCATTTGGAACAGTCTACAAAGGAAAGTGGCATGGTATGTGACCATCATGGGGAACAGTTGTCTTAAGCAAGTCCACTGCCTGCTGGGGGTCACCCACACAGCACCTTGGCAGGAATGTGACTGGGAATTCTGTTGGGCTCCAGGTTGAATGTGAGCCAGAAAAGAAGGCTGACAGTGTCCTGGGCTGCATTAGGCAAAGCATTACCAGCATGTCTAGGGAGGTGATTCCTCTCCTCAGCAGCGGTGAGGGCACACCTGGAATTCTGGTTCTGGGCTCCTCAATACAAGAGAGACATGGACATAACAGGGAGAAGCCACTGAAGGGCCGTAAATATGATTTTTAAATAAATAAGCAGTGTGCTGAGTAAGTAGTGTAAGAACTTCATATTGTTTAGAAACTCAACTCTTGCATATTCTTCTGAATTAAGAAATTATTGGGGTAAAGACGAAACATAGTTATTAGAAAGGCTGAAGTATCCATATAGATGAATGATTTCCAATGTGTATTTTAATAGCTTTGTCTTGGATATGATTTCTCAGAGTAAAGTAAAAGTAGTGTTTTTACAATTTACTGAATATTCACTTACTTTAATATTGAATTTTAATTTATTTCATGAAGGCTAGAAAACAGGG
Organism: Calyptomena viridis; assembly: GCA_013390005.1. Taxonomy (NCBI): domain Eukaryota; kingdom Metazoa; phylum Chordata; class Aves; order Passeriformes; family Eurylaimidae; genus Calyptomena; species Calyptomena viridis. Next base: position 16,776 of record WEIV01001356.1, on the reverse strand, counting down.
TATTTCAATACTTTTGATGCTCTATATAGCATTTTCTCAATAGAGGAATATGTATCAGTGGCACTTACTAAAAATTGCTGTTTTGAAGGTGATGTGGCAGTGAAAATGTTGAATGTTACAGCACCCACACCTCAACAGTTACAGGCTTTCAAAAATGAAGTAGGAGTGCTCAGGTAAGATTATTTTTAATGGCATAAAATAATGTATGTAAATTTGTGCCTCATTAATCACTGAACTGTAGATTTCCATTAGAACACATTGGTCTTACTGCTCCATGATGATATTTCAGGCATAAAAAATAGCTTAGCATTTAAAAATGTTTCTTTGTATCCACTGCTAGTTTTTCCCTCCCCTGTATGTATTTGTCTGCACACTTATGTTGTCAATGTATGTAGGTCCAAACACTCAAGGCAGGACTGGTTTTTGATATTGTACTACCTCCAGGGCACAGTCAAGCCTAAATGTGAGCTGTAGGGCTTTCTTTCCTCTTACTCACATTTTGATATTGAAGTAGAGCACAGTTAGTTGTTGGTTTTCAACGACAGTACTGCCCATATTATCTGTTGTTTAATAGTTTCTATTCAGTAGTATTAATTTCTCTTTGAGTTTTTTTAAAATGTGTTTCTCATAAAGTCACTTCTTGATCTCTTTTTCTCATGTCTACTGCTTGCACTTTCTCGGAGGAGGTATTTGGTTTGGGCTCTGTTCTTAAAAGAGGATCCATCAACATGATAGAATATTTATCAGAAAAGACCATTACATCAAAATACAATTTTGAGCAGTATTGAGCATAATTCTCTCTTGAGAAACAAAATAGCAAGAAAATTTTCACCTCTGGAAACCTGATGTGTTGAACTGGGTACTTGTGCTGCAGAAACATCCCCAGTAAGATACATGGTGAAAAGGGGATGGGAAGCCTTTTTTCCCAGGAAAATGTCAGTTCCAAAAACTCTAAGCTCATAGTTATGGAAGTAGAGGCTTTCTGGGGTATGCTACTTCATGTTTTTTATGTAATTTAGACAGAACTTTATGAAATTGAGAATCTTTTCTTTTATAGCTAGTCCAGATTTCTGCCAGAGTTCCATAGCTGGAGTCCAGCTTTTTTGGTTGTTGGTCATTTCATCACTTACGTAATCAGTTGTTCTACACTTTGACCCAAGCAAGGCAGATTTACCTGTAGTTGTGCCTTTTCCATTATGCTTCCATCATTTTTTGCAAGAATTTTTTGTAAGATTTGCAAGAAACTGCGTATTTTTTGTTCCCTCAGCAGTTTCTCCCAGCATCACTTGACAAATCCTTGAACCTGAAAAAGGCACAGTCACATAGCATAGAGCTGTCCTAGTCTGCATTGCTCCGAAGAGAAAGGTTCACATTTTGGGATCCCATGTTAGTTTTTTAATGTAAGAAAACATAAAAGAGCTCTGCCATCTTCCAACTCAGCAGAGACTTAAACTACTACAGATTTTAAGCTTGATCTGTCAGGTTTCATCAGCAGTGAGCTGTCTGCCTTTGATACCAAGTTGTGTTGGAAGATGATTGCCTGTATTTTTCCTCAGCCCCTGGGAAAGCTAGGAAATACTCCATAATTCTTAGGTACCTCATCTTTGTAAAATCTCATTGGTGTGTTTGGAGGTATCTAGTTCTTCCAGTCCTTTTGATGGCAGTAAGAATGTGGTTGACTTGTCCTGGAGGGTGAGGAGGATATTTCAGATTTCACAGTATATCAGTGGATTCTTTCAGGCCTTGAATCTACTGAAATGATAATACTGAGATAATCCTTTCTGAATTGTTCATTGGGAAGTTTTTCTGAGTGGAGTTGCTGTGTCTTTGAAATGGGTTTGATTTAACCTGGCCAAATCTTTGTGGTGAACTCCAGTTTCTCCCAAGTGCTGTTTGGAAATGAGTTCATATCATAACCTTGCTGAGGTACAGTTTTCATACCTGCTTCCTTCCTTCCTTGTGTGCTGGCTCCATAGAGAGTACAAATTTGTGTCAAAGAAGCCCTAAGAAAAACTGAAGGCTTGTCAAGGAAGTGTGTTGATGGTATCTGAACAAAAAAGTTGTCTTTCCTGGAAGCCTCTGTGACTGGAACTTCATTTTGGATATCGTCCTTATGAGCAGCAACAGCTCATAGCTGGACTAAGGTCACACAGAAGCAGACTGCCTGCACACCTTTGCTGTCCATGGGGACCTAGTGCTAACAGCATCTCCTGTGCAGTCCTGTGCTGAGTTGCTGGCTTGGAGGAAGCAGTGCTTACTCCAGAGTAGTTATTCCATGTCGTTATGATAAGGAAGGCTACTGTCTGGAATAATCCAGTAAACTGAGTCTAGCAAGGGGTTACCATGTGTCTTAGTTAAAGTTCAGGTTGACCCAACAACTTCTGTTTGGAAATATATATGCAGACTGTGGTAGATCTGCCTGGGTTTTTCCTGATTTCCTCCTGATTTTTATTTGTTTTTAAACAGGAAAACACGACATGTGAATATCCTGCTTTTCATGGGTTATTCAACAAAACCCCAGTTGGCTATTGTTACACAATGGTGTGAAGGGTCCAGCTTGTATCACCATCTACACATCATTGAGACCAAATTTGAAATGATCAAGCTAATTGATATTGCACGACAGACTGCACAAGGCATGGAGTAAGTATCTTACTACTTTTCTGCAAATGAGTATTGAGGCAGTGTTTACTTATCCCCATCACACTCTGGCTGACATTGGCAAATAAGGCCAACTATCTCTCACTTTGCCAAGCCCAGGGTCCTATCTTGATCATCAAAGCATTTGGTGAAGTGTTTATCATTCTGATGAGTAAAATAGACTTTTTGTCCTTTTTTTTGGAACATAGGGAAATACAGTCTTAAATAGTAGAATCTTTACCAACTTCACAGTGCAGATAATCTTAAAGCAGGAAGTAAAGCATAGTTTAAAAAGAAACACCCTGCAAATCAGAGGACAGAATTCTGTAGGATATGCAGAAGTCAGACAGCCCTGTTAGCAAAAAGAATCAGTTTTTTCCTCTTTTTTTTCTAAGTATCATAGCTCTCTAACAGATTTCAACATACGAAGAAAACATACCTATTTAACTCTAAGTAAATAATCCTTACTGCCATAAAGGGCCATTGAGTTAGAATTTACAAAACTAGCCCAGTGTTGTGTGTCAAAATCAGAACATTGCTGTAAGATCAGAGAAATTGCCCTTCAGCTGAAAAAACCACTCTGATTGTAGTTTGTTGTGCCATTTTTGTACTAAGTATTCCATTACATTTTCAGTCAAGAGATAGGGAGATGTTTGCAGCAACCAGCCTTAGCCTTCTCTTCGCCTGCTCATCTCCCCAGGCCCCATCTGTAGGTAATGGAGAAGCAGAAGCTGTTTTTATGAGCATAATTCAAAGCACAGACATAAACTGGGGCTTTTCCAGCAGTTTTGTGCTAATCTCATTGACTAAACAGTGAGCTGTGGGAGGCTAGTTGCCTAATTTAGGCTATATCTATGCTGTGGGGCAAGTGATCTCCTCTGTGTTCCCTGACATCTATTTATCCAGTCTGCAATCAGAGGATGTTTCTCCACTTCTGTACTAAAAGGCAGTCAGCATACCTGAGTACACACTGAGTCTGGGAAACACATTTAGCTCCTGCAATTTAGAAACACCTTGCCTAAAGCAGTGACTAGCCCACAAAGGGTCTTGCAGCCACCACTAATGCTGGGAAGCACTGAATGGCATGTGAAAAACTACTGATGTTCTTTTATTTTTATTGTGAATATTGAGTTAGAATTGAAAAGCAGAAGTTGGAGCATAATTGTTACTTCATTCATCAGTAGCATCAGATTTGAGCTGGAAATCCAAGCTTTACTTTTGGGTTGGGGTATTCTGTGAATGTTACAGAAACTGTCACGGGTAACCAGTCTTTTACTACCTTGATAAATATGTGCAGTTTGAATATCTACAGAATTTGTGTTTCAGTAATACAGTGAATTTTGAGTTGTTGGTTAGGGAAATATTATTTAACCCACCTAATCTGTGATATTCCTTTTCAGTTATTTGCATGCCAAGTCAATCATCCATAGAGACCTCAAGAGTAATAGTATCCTTTCCCAGAGATGTAATTCTGGAATGTGACAGCATTCCCGGTTTCTTTTTTTTTTTTTTCCCCCTGCCAGAAATTAACTTCCTGGTGTGAGAAGCTGTCCATATGTGAATATTTGCCAAGTAGAAATTTCACTGAGAAGGGGGTAACATCACTAATAGCAGAATAAGGGGTGCTTCCTGTGTCTTTTGATTCGATTGCTATAACATAGCAAGTTTTGAGGATTTTTGCATCCTTTGGTTTCTACATGTAATGAAAGATTACACCAGTTCACTCATGGAATATTTTCATCTTTCCTCATACTTGGCATTTCAGGAAAGTTCTTGGCACTTCAAAAATGTCACCTGGCCGTGGTCTGTTCAGCACTGGCCCAGTTATGTATGTAACCCTTAATTCACCATCCTGACTGCTTAGAACCTGTGTTACACAAAATCCTTCTTCAGTGACAGTCAGTGGTAAAAACTGTCATGTGTATGTTGCAAATTCATAGCTGTTTATTGTTCTTGTAGGACAGGATCAGCACTGCTTGTCTGTTTTCCCTTAACATTTCCCCTTTAGATATTTTTCTTCATGAAGACCTCACAGTAAAAATAGGTGATTTTGGTCTAGCTACAGTGAAATCACGATGGAGCGGATCCCAACAGTTTGAACAGTTGTCTGGGTCTATTCTATGGATGGTAAGTAAGGGGCAAGTGGCCACTTTGTTTCAACAAATTTATTTGCCTTTGGCCAAAGTTTCTACAACCGTCCCTCTGGCACACTGGCATATCCAAGCTGTCTTAAGCTGGAAAAGACAAGTAGTAGAATGTAGTACTAGATGAATACTTTTAAAGTGCTCTTTAAGCATATATTTTCCAGTAGTCAGCAAAAAAACTTTAGTGTATTTATCCTTTATTGTGAGATTTAAGCTGAAAAGAAAATGGTGGCTCAGGAAAAAGGGTATGATTAATCCAGTGTTGAGGAGAAGGTGAGAAAAGCCATGCGAAACATCCTGCAAAGGAGTAGAGGAACTAGCTCAGCTGAAAGTAAGATGCTCTTATTGAGGGTTCAAGCGTTGTTACTCCACAGTGCAACCTCCCATGCTACTCTTTCTCCTCTTCTCCCAGAAAAAGCTTGAAGCTCTGCTAGTTGTCATTATTTTCAATGTTGTTATAATTCTAGTTTCCAAATATCTTCTCAGCCAAGATGAGGTCATTTTGTTCTGTCATAGAGGAATAAAGGGATCACCATGCTAAAATGAGGCAATGGGTTTTCAGATTCATGTCAGCATCCACTCTATTTTAGGACCCACTAACATCTGAAGGCACCTTTCATACTCTGGACAAGTCCATGTTTTGTTCCTGGTATGTGAGGTACAGCGTGGCATAAAGAAATGAAAACTAATTCTTCTCTTCTGTGATACAGGCACCAGAAGTTATTAGGATGCAAGATAAAAACCCATATAGCTTTCAGTCGGATGTGTATGCATTTGGGATTGTTCTTTATGAATTAATGACTGGACAGTTACCATACTCAAACATCAACAACAGGGACCAGGTAAGGGAAGGGATTGACTTCTGTCAGCTGTAGCCTCCAACTGAGATCGATTCAGCCTTGGATAGTGCACTTTCTGGTCTTGTGTGCTTGATGTTTCCAATTCTGATGTTGTAAGATGACATTTCTGCATTCTCTGCCTGCACCACGTAGCACCAATTTACTTACTCCTCCTGAGGTATTTTTTGTGTTCTTTTTTACTTTAAGTATAGATTTTCAGCTTCTGAATTGGTTGCCAGGATACTTACTAGGGAGTGAACAGGTTACTTAATAGCAGTCCAGAATAGTTCTACAAAGATGAATTGATCCTCCATATATGTGTTCAGGTGTTCCTCTTTGTTCCCCTCCCAGCCCTCAACATGCATGGAATAACAGTGCAGCTACAGGATCAACAAGACAATCATGTTGCTGAATGCTTTATATTCGTTTTGATCTTGAGAAATGCATGCACCATCTAACTGAATTTCATGATATCAGCATTTCTCAAATCCTGCTTGATGTAGTATAAGACTTTCCAGTGTGTGTGAATCCTGTAAGAAGATTACTTAATTGTCAACAAATATTCCTTAAGTCTTAATGATACCCCATGCCTGTAATGTATCTCCATGGCACAGGCACGTTTGGGAAGGTATACCTGATTCATTATTTCTGTCTACTCTGAAAATAGTATCTATGCATCAAGATCTTTGGTGTAAACTATTCTGTGCCTGAGCAGTGATGTATTTATGTTGCTTCTGTGTCCTCTTGTTTTTTCACTGTCAGTACTTGAGAACTGCAACCATAGCAACCTTCATCTGTGAATGCCATTTTATAAGGCTGCTTCCATATCTGCCGGAACACATCATCCCAATTCATCAAATTTGGAGTGACTCCTGTTTAATTTTTTTATAATTTTGGTTTTGCCTTTTGAAAGAAGGGAAATGTCTGGATTCCTGGTCAGATGGATCCAGCCTTCTAAAACCAGTATTTGTCATTGTCTTGTTTTTACCTTTTGAGATTTGAAGGATGAACCCAGTGATATGGGTCCTTACAATTAAGGGCTGAAACAAATTTTAAAATGCAGGTGAAGCCAACATACATGATGTGATCTAATGTCTCGAGTTTTGTCACTCCTTGTCTATTATCTGAAAAGTTGTAAATATTCGTCACTCTGGTGTTTCTATGTCAGTTACTATTCTTAGTGAGCAAAGCATCATTCTTGTTGCACCTCAGAGTGTTTCTCTGACCTTAACAGATTTTTCTAATCTGTTCTTGTAGTGATAATCTTCTCTAGTTTAAAATAAAAGTTTAATACCTATGTTTTTTGTGAAGAGAGTATTTGCAACATAATAATGAATTTTGAATAATTTCAACTTGTGCAATTATTTAGAAAATACTAGCTTACAGGTAGTGGTGACTCTCATTGCAGCAGAGATAAGGGATGAGGTGCACAAGTCTCTTCTACAAAGCACAGCTCTGGCACATGAGTTTTTCTAAGGAAACCGTATGGGAGTTTTATATTCCTCCTTGATGCCAACACAGATGTGATTGAAGGAGAAAGTTGAAAAAGGACCAGAATTGTGTTGGTATAAATAACATGTATAGCATGTTTGAGATGTGAGGGGTTTCTGTTGGATTTTTTCTCTGGTGTCAAGGTAGGAAATAGTTACACTTCATTAGATAGAAGGTATGATACACCTGCTGGGTCTGTCTGAGTATTGAGAAAAGGCAGTGATTACCTGCTGCAGCATGAATGGATCTTTGATTAGCTAGTTTTAAGGGGTTTTTAGTGTCAGTACTGCAGTACTCAAATCATATTGCATGTGACCTTGGCTTGACACAATGATGTTTGATGGTTTTTTTTTATATGTGCAAGAGACAGTCAAACTGTATTCATGTTTTGTTTTCCTGCTTCCTATCAGTTTACTTTGTTTTATGCTTAAGTTTTATCCTTAGGTGAAATATAAGCCTTCCATGTTCAAAGAATTTCTGTAAAAATACAAAGCCTGTCTGTCTCCTCTTCTACAGAAGAAAGGCAGTTTCTTTTTTTCTTTTGTGGGTTTTTAGGGGGTGGGGAAGGTGGTCAGATGTCAAGAACAAACTTTTGTGTTGGAAAAGTGTATGACAATTTATTCCCAAAAGGTAAAGGGTTTTAATATCCAAAATCCCTGTGTTTATTATAATATCTTTCAGCATGAACTTGCTGTTGACTTAAAATATAAAACAGAATATTTCTTGTTACAGAATATTTATTTTTAGACATTCTGTTCCTGCCACAGAGTTGCTTATTCTTGTTTTTGTCACAGTTTTTGACAGCAAAGAACCATTCCTTAGATGGTTATTGCTATAAATGGTAACCATTTACTAGTGTTCAAGTTTCATAAAAATCTCTTCAAGGAGGAGGAGGAAAGATCTAATTTTTTCTCTGTACTGAATAGGTTAGCAAGCATTGCTCTAAGAAATTTGGCAATTTCAGTATCAGATAATGTTTCCTGGGAGCGGAAAACTTGCTGCTGGAACTAAAATGGCCTAGCAAGATGTTCACCTTTTGTTACTCTTTGTTTTATGGACTCCTCTTCTTCCCCTTTCATCTTTTTTCCCCTTAAATAAAGATAATTTTTATGGTGGGAAGAGGATACCTATCTCCAGACCTCAGCAAAGTACGGAGCAACTGTCCAAAAGCTATGAAGAGACTAATGGCAGAATGCTTAAAAAAGAAAAGAGATGAGAGACCCCTTTTTCCACAGGTGAGAAATGCTCCTCTTTAACTCTCAATAGACTTTACGATTCTAAGTTACAAACTCACCGGCCGGTTTCAAATTTTTTGGAATATTTCTGTGGCATAACTCCATAGAATCTCTGGTTCAGTACCTGGTTACTGCTGTTTAATTAAAAATGCTTATTTTAATTTCAAAACACAGGTATTAAAATGACCTGTGTGTTTGAAAAAGCATTTATTTATATGTTGGAGAAAGTTTCAACTGAGAGATAGTGAAATTAATAATCACAGTTAGACACACAAATTAGAGCTTGGTATATGTGCTCAGAAATCTTTATATAACCCCTTCCTTGCCCTTCCCCAAGCTTTATGAAGGGAAACTGATAGTTTTGCCACAAAACTTGATTTTTATCGTACCTGCTGAGGAAGGTTTGCGTTCTAAAAGCTTAGGGGTGGTGGGTGTAAATCTGATTTTTTTCTGTTTTGAATGTAAGCAAATCATTTTCAAAAAAATAAAGAGCTCCCCCTGCTGACTTTTCAGTAAATGGTATTAATCAATCTGCTGCCAAAGCTGGGTTTGTTTGCAGCGATGGTAGGTAAAGGTACTAGTGCATAGACAAGGAGCCAAATAAAAAGCAACTGTATTCACTGTGTTTATAGAAGCAAATCAGTATGCCTTTATAAATGGGGAAATTCCCAAACTGTCCTGATCAACTTTTTGAGGATATAAACATTGAGAGTGCAGTGTAGTAATCTATATGTTAAAAATTCTATTTTTAAGTATTTTTCTGTAGTTACTTGATGTTGTGCCTTTGGAACAGCAGGTTTGACCGTTTATTTTCTACATGTTTTAGATTCTTGCCTCCATTGAGCTTCTGGCCCGGTCATTGCCAAAAATTCACCGCAGTGCATCTGAACCCTCGTTAAACCGGGCTGGCTTCCAGACAGAGGATTTTAGTCTATATGCTTGTGCTTCTCCAAAAACACCCATCCAAGCAGGGGGATACGGTGGGTTTCCAGTGCACTGAAAAGAAATGTGAAAGCATGTGCCTGTGTGTCTGTGTGCTGGTGTGTTCCTGTGAGTGCGACACATGTGCGTTCTCAGTCCCTACCAGCTGTGCTTTTAAGGTTAACTGAGGGAACGAAGACTCCCTTCCCAGCACTGGGCATTGAATGTCCCAAGCACAATGTCTGTGTTGGTCACGAGTGCCCTGGGAGCAGCTGGCACGAGAGGAATTGTAACGTCACATAAGAGACATGGGAAAAGTCACTTCGAGACTCTTCTTGAGGTCATGGGGTGTCATTTTTGCCTGGTTTGGTTGGAATTAGTTACTCAGGAGTGTATTTGATTTTAATCTACTCAAGCAATAGTGGTGTGTTGTTTTGGTTTGGTTTTTTTTTTTTACTTCAGTTGAGGTCATTATATTTGAGCAATAAGCTTTAGATTCTTCATTTAGTAATGCTATTCATATGTGGGAAACAATAGGAAAAATAAACTTGGCTTCAAGGCTGAACACAGTCAAAATTTCTTGCAGTCAGCAGAAGTGAGCAGATACAACTCAGAATCCAAAGAAAGCCCTGAACAACATGTGATTCTTATTTTGAAAGCTGAAGTTTAAAATAGTCCTGTTTAGAGAACATCTCTTCCTGCAGAAGGGTGGTAATGTGGATTGGGGGATTTATACTTTTTATTTTTCCCTAAATACTCTGGCCTGCTGTAGTTTAGACCATCTCAAAATGTTCTGTTACAATGCAACACAGAAGAAATTCTGAATTGCTTTTGCCAAACTGCAAGACTATTACTAGTAATGGTGCTCATATCCTTCAATTAGCATGGACTTCAGAATTTAAATAAAAACATTTTGAATCTCAAGCATGACCAAATACTTTGGAAAAAATACTGCTTAACACCCATAATACGAAAAAAAGATTTGAAAAAGCAGTTGTTTTCATGGAAATCAATTGTACCATGAGTTCTGTTGAGATGAAAGGTTTTAATTATTTTAATATTGTTAAAAATACCACTGAACATGCTTCTCTTCAGTGACAAATTAATTCTTTCACTTCCATCTAAAAACTGCCTAGAAGTGAGTCAGTTAGACTAGATATCTTAACTGAGAAAGCTAGACACCTTACCAAAAATCCTACCAACTCATTTTGGAGACTGTATTTTTCTCTGGAACAGGTGAATCATAGTGGTTCAGGTTGTATCAGTCTTTGATGTCGGATACAGAAATAAAATGTACCAACAGTGTTCTTGCATATTTTAAGATGAATTATATGGTTTTACTTGATTTAAACTACTAAGCTGTTAATTTTCACAGATTCTTCTTCATCATAAGCTATTGTTGCTCTTGTAAGAACTTCAAAGACCAGGAGTGTTCTAAGGGGTTCTGATTTACATACTCACGGAGAAGTTTGCATGTTACTAGCTATAGGTTTTTGAAATAGATCAGGAATTCCAAAAAGTTTTGTTTTTCTGTTGTCTGGCAACTGAGCCTTTTAAAATGGAAAGCAGATGTAGGGAACTTGAAGAAATACAGGCAATATCTACATTTTCCAGCTGGATTCTAAGGGTCCTTTTGGCTTTTTCTGTTAGAACAATTTGGGAACTAACTTTTCTCATTTTTTTTAGTCAAAATTTAGCTGTTCTAACCTCTCTCTATGGAAATAGTTATGTAGGACAAAAGTTACTGGTTTAGAAAATGTTTCCCATCTTTCTGATAGTTTCACCTCATTTTGGCAGGCTTATCTTAAAATGAAAACAGGACTTAAGTGTTTTTCCTCTCTCATTCTTTATTTTATATATTTATTCTAGACAGTGAGGAGAAATGCTTCCTAACCTTTGGTATTCAGTACAGTCTACAATGCCCATCTCAGAGCAAGATGATGCTATTCCTGCAGAATCCAGAACTGTGGCCTCCCACACAGAAAAGTCTTAACCACACAGGGAGTTATAGGGAGTGCAGAACCATCATCACTGCCCCGCCTAGGCTTACTCTTTTTCAGATCTGCCACTTTTCAAACCAGTCATTCCTTGGAGTCGTTATTATAATTGTTTGTCTGTGCTATAGGAAATACAGTTATGGGATGGGAAATGCTGCCATCCTTAGACACACTTGGCCCCAGTTCCTGCTTTAAGGTCAGTGCATTCTTCCTGTGTCACTTGCACTTACACATCAAAAATGGTTTGGGGGTCCATGGCCATAATGTGATTTTAGCTTCTCACTAAACATTTTTTGAAGCCTAAAAGTAGGCTGGGTTTTGTGGATCGTTAACTTCATCTGACAAAAAGGCATTTAGATGTTTAACTTCTGTAATTTGTAATTGCTGCCTCAGTGAGATTTGGGAACATGTGTAGATGAAGATGCCAAACTACACTTGTGGATTTGGCTCAGAGTTCTCAAAGGTGCAACTCAGCTATATTATTTAGAAATAGATACCTATTGGTCCAGGAAACAGATCTGTAGGATCTCGGGGTTTTTCTGGAGGAGTAGCTTATAAGAGGTGAGATTCCTTTTTTCTTTACTACACTACATCTCAGTATAGAAACAAAATCTGTCCTGGTACCTTCTAGAAGATGTTCCAAATTTTTATTTACCCAATACACGGTATCAATACAAAAAAGATCAGCACAAGATCCAACACAAAACTACCTCTTTTTCCCGTACTTTTTTCTGTGTCTGTGAATGTAATCCAGGCACAGTGTTGGAATTTGGTGTTTCCCTTTGGTAAATCAGTTACTGTGTAATTCAGTAAACAAGGCTGGCACAAGCCTGAAAGGGAACCATTTTTCTCCTTATGATTCTTCTGAGAAACATGGCATCTACTCCAGGATAAGGAGTACAGTTAAGATGTTGTGTATATACCTTAACCTCCTGAATCCAGGTAACTTAGAAATTTGTGAGAGTAGAGAATGGTAGCTGCATCTTAAATATCTCCAGGACTCAGGGACAGCAGGTTCACTCAGAGCATGCCTTTATAATGTATTGTTTGGAGGCAAAAACATGAAAGATCTTGATTGTCTTTTTAGTATAGATTTTTTGGAAATGTGTATATGAAAAAGTTTCCTCTTGTTCTGCATATGATGAGCATGAAAAAACTAGCAGCTAACTTGAAAGGGTTTTATATGAAGCGAATGTTTTCAGATGCTATCCATCCTTTAGAAAGGAATTTCTTTGTTGCCAGTCAAAGCAAGTATCTGAAGCTCTGGTTGGTAAAAAGCACTTCAGATGTCTGGCTCACAATGAATATAAATGTCTGAGGGTTTTTTCACGTAACAAATTGCTAAGTGTGTGGTTTCATAGCTTCATGGTAAGATGGTCCCATTTGGAGCAGCCACGGCCCAGCTCCTTATCCTTGCATTGGCAGATGCTCTCCAATTGCACGAGTCTGTTCTGTGCAATTGTGTGGGTTCTCCCCACCATGAACAGAGCAGGTCTCCAAAAACTGATTAGAAAACTCTCCTTGCCTGCCAGCCTGAGGCAGCATTTCCTATTTCAGCTCCTTGAGCCATCTTGCCTCAGGGACAGGTAATGCTGGTGTGGCACAACAGGCAGGTCACTGCTGTACAGCCCAGGTCAGGAAGCAGAGTGGGACCTCAATAGTCCATTTTGGATTAGCATTACCCGCTGCAGAACTCTGTCCAAAGACTTAGCAGGGCAGAATCAGGACAATCGTGTTCCCACGGGATAGGGCACACTGGGTCATGTTCCTAAAGCTGTTTTCATTTCACCCATTCCTCACTCTCAGGCAAGACCTTCCTGTGCTGCTAGAAAACAGTGAATTCACATTTCTTGTTACTTCATTTATCTGTAGCATCTCAGCCTCAAGAAGAGTTTGCCTGGGTTCTCTCCTCCTGTTTTCAGATGGGGTTTCTTCTGGAAGATAAAAGAGCCAGCTATGGATATTTTACATCTTCAGAATAGAAAGGGGGGTGACATAAAGCACTTTAGCTGCTCCTCAGAAAGTCCTATTAACACCTAGCAAGATGAAGGATTCCTATGCGTGGATAGGTATAGCCATCTACATTCCTCATCTAGGGAAAGCTGTGACTGGCAACCACATTTTATACATGTTCAATCAACATAATCCCATTATTCGATGAACATGTTACTTTTTTTGGTCTTCTATTGATTTGAGATCAGATTAACACCAGAATTTTGAAATGGAAGATTTAGGAGTAACTTTTCAAAGAAAATGTGTTTGCTGAGGTTTTATTTAAATGGCAGGGAAGTCTGAAAATTACCTTTTTAAAGCTACCATACTATCTGCAACACTTCTTGACTTCTGATCCTGTTTTTCCATTGCCCTTTCTCAATTAAAGCTTCATCTTTTATCTTCTGAAGTCCCCATATGACTGTTAAAATCTGAATTATTGCCAGAAATGGGCAGAAGGACAAGATGAGTAATGAGGAGGGAGCAATCTCTTGTTTATAAATTGATCTTTAATCAGCAGTTTGGAAAGGCAGACTGAAAAATAAATTAAATAGTGCATGTTTTGAAAGTGTAGCTAAGCATGAATGTCATTCTTAGAAATTGGCCTCACATGCAATACTTGATGCCTTTTTTGTCCTTTGCTTAAAAGGAAAAATACACAAAACTTGAGGTGTTTCTACAAGATAGTGTGAAGAGAGTTGGGAGATTGGTGATATGTAGCAGAAAGAAGCAAGAAAAAATGATCAAATATTTAGAGTATTTTAGAGCAAGAGTTTTATCTGTTACTAGAAGTAGTAAAATGCAATTAAATCCATTGTGAAGCTTTTATTCTTTTGTTGTTATAACTTTAACCTGCCACCACAATCTGTAAAGGCAGATAGAGCTTGAGGTCAGTCACTGCCCCCTGTGCCAGCCACCCTTACTTTAGACCTTGGATGTGCTGCCTTCTCACTTTCTAGGACAGACAGAGCCCTCTCCCTGCTTTCTTCAAGTTCCCTTAGAACTGCATCAGCTGTTCCTTCCAGGCCTTTTAAATGCCTTTTCTTCCCCCTCCTCATGCAGACTGCTGATGACTCGTCTTGATCCTCCTCTTTATAGAGTGAGACATCATGGAATTAATGCTATAAGCCTGACATTTTGTTTGCTGGGATGTTTCTGGTTTGTTTCCAATATTCAGAATAAGAATCTTAAGAATAAATAAAGCCAACAATACAGTTGCTCTTGAAAAGATGGAAGGACACCAAGATAGGGAGCAGTTGTGTGGATGTAGTGGTATTCAACACACTTCTGTTGAACAGAACGAAATGTCTCTTATGCCTGCTTATCACTCCTTCATTATTAGGAAAGCTCTGAGAAATGCTGTCAAGAAAGTGGCATAAACTAATCCAAAATTCATATAAAACCCAACACAGGGGAGATATATATGGTTTTTTTTCTCTTCCTCCTGAGTCCTTTTGATTATGCATAATTGGAGACCCTTCACTAAAAATCTTATAGAATTCAATTTCTTTGTGGGTGGCAGGGAAATTTTTTGGGCCAAGTGTAAGGTTAGGAGGATTAGTATCTTGGATTCAGCTTCTCTTCAGTCTTCTGGAAGACTCCTTAAAGACTTTGGGCAGTGATTTTACTCTGTGCCATAGTTACATCCTTTCAGAAATGGGACTGACTATCAGTGTATCTCGTGGCATGGTGACACCAAATAAATTAAGTAGAATTTCGGGAGATCATCACATGTGAAAGCACTGCATATAATTATTTTTTATTTGGTAATTCTGAAGGAAGCATGGGGTTGCTTTATTTGTTCTGCTCCATTACTGGGGTCTACTTTCTGGTCTGGGATTGAGTAGATAATCTCCCCATTCCTATTTTTCTCTCAGGAGGTGGCTATGTTGGTCTCTAAACCAGATCCTGTCGTTCTTTAGTACTGCTTTTATGTTCAGGCACTTTACTGTATATAGTCTTTAAAGGTTAATGGGTGTGTCAAATAGTTCTTTGTTATTGAACCAGTTTTACACCAGAATAGAAACTAGTTTGCAGTTGGACACATTTATTGAAATCGTTGCTTCTTGGGAGGATATATGTACATAAAGGAGCTTAAAGTAAAATTAAGCTGACACATTTTATTTTCAAATGCATGATGATTTAGACTTTGCTTGAACTTTCACAGTTCTTGGGAAGAATGGGTACAGCTTGCTTTCAAGAAATCCTGTGTTTGTTAAATGTGCTGGGTCTGTATTCAATGTTCTCTCACTATGTATTCTCTTGTGCTTTAATTTTAACAGTTTGCATTTTTAACATCTTTTATATTCAACCTGATGTTCAGCTAGTCTAGAGAAAATCTCTTGACTGCCTAGTAACTGAAATCACCTTTTTAAACCAAGCTCTTGTCCTCCCTCTACAGGAGAATTTGCAGCATTCAAGTAGCCACAGCACCATGGCAGCACCCACTCTGTTATTTAAGTTTTGTGTTCCTACAGTTTCTTAACATCAAAACTCCATTCTGCTCCGCAAAACCTTAAAGTAATTTAGAAACGATACCCATAAGGTTACAAGTGGAGCAGAATGGAACTGCCAGTCCAACACAATGGGAAAAAGTACCTTTTTGCGAACCAGAGTCCTCTGCTGCCAGTGTTTCTCCTTCAACACAAACCACCACGTGCATTCGGAGACCCGCGGTGGCTGCCTGTGCCGTTGGCATCATTCCCAGGAGAGAGGAGAGGGCGCTCGTGGTTTGACTGTGGTGCTCAGGCATGAGGGGATGGAACTGCTGCTGCAACTTAGGAGACTTGCTTTGGATGGTCTGCCGGTCAGCTTTCTCCCTCTAACAGTGTAACCATCAGAGGCTGAAAATCTGATGAGTGCTAATTTAAAAGAATCGTTCTCCATTCTGATCTTTTTTTTTCCTGGTGTACTTACTGATTTATGGACAATGCAGTATCCCCTTTTCACTATATTGCAGTGTCAAACATCTCAGTCTGTCTATACTATTGGGTTTTATTCTCTTAAAATTAAGTGTGGGGCAGTAGGAGCTGGAGATGATGTTATTTGGAAAGCGAAGAGGTTCATCTGAAGGAAAAGGGGATGCTGCTGCACCTTTTTTCAGATTTACTTTACCACTTCTTAAAAAGAACAAACAATGATCATCATCCTTAACCTTTTTCCTTTTCCTGTATTTTCTTGGTGTGTGCATATACAATGTCTTTTAGAAGGATGAGGTAAATCCTTCTTTTGTTGGTCCAGCAACAAACTGAAGTTTAAAAAAAAATGTAGCGAGATTGTCCTCTCTTTTATTTTTTCTTTGTATCATATGATACAATGTATTTATCAAAGATGCTACCACAGCATCTGAAGTCTGTAAAGTTCCCAATACAGACTGTGAATGGTGTATGTACCTACTTTAAAAGTTTTATTTTAAATGAGGGTGCAGGTTAATGCCAGGTACCTTACCAATATGTAATGTTTTCATAAATGGGGAAAAAAGTTCTCAGGTTGAATTGAATACAAATACAAACCCCCC
>WEIV01001355.1:397-25808 GCA_013390005.1 Calyptomena viridis | reverse complement strand
AGAGTCAAACCATGACACTACATTAAAATGAGATTATATTTCTTCTCCACAATTAACTATTGCCTGACAGTTTCCCCCAACCCTCAAGTAATTTCTAATAATGTCCAAAACTTTTTTTTTTAACCAAAAGTACGTAAAGATCCTTAGCATCTATTAATTGTGACAGTCATTACATTACTCTTTTACAGACATGGAGCCAACATGCTGAGCATCTGGATATTTTAAAAAAGTGGAGTGTACACTCATGTTTTCCTTCATCACACGCAGTGAATTCACATAACAGAAAAAAACCAGTAATCTGCTCACCTAAGACCTTATGGGTCTGCTGATAGAAAGAAGATTTTTAAAGATTAGGTATCAAAACCCTGTGCTTGGGTCTTGATTTATATAGAAAGAAGAGCAGGATGGGGGGCTGGCTGCTGGAATAGTTTATTTACATCACTTGCCTCCAAATTTGACTCCATGTGTGCAAGGAGTGATGCTTCACTCAAGACCTGGCTACCATCTATCATTCCAGAGTGCAGAAAGGAGCACCAGGACTGCTGGATCAGCATTCCCAGGTGGCAGAGACCGTGGCCTACAACTTGACCTAGAAGCATGCTACTGACACAAAAGCTAAAAATGCACTAAAGAAAAGCAGTAAGAGTGCTTTAAACCATTTCTTCAAGTATGACCAGGACATTTTTTAATGTTCTAACCTGACCTGAAATTCATAGCAGCACTAAAAGTTACAATCAGAAAACACAGCCTTACCTCCCCTACTTTTTCCCCCCAAGCAAACACCCTTTCTTCTCTTCTTCAAAAGGTAAACTATCACTTAGCTTCTCCTCAGTCTTTGAAAGAAAACTCAAAACTGTGGAAGAATGCATGAGAACCTTTGTATTCTCACTTGGGGATTCCTCTAGGAACCAACAGAAACCTCTTACATTCATAAAGGATACCTTTCAAGGCTTTGGCACCTCTGGAATCAACACAGCATGATCAAGTAGAATTGATTTTTATCAGTTTTAGTGCAGATTCAGTTCCCTTATGCTCAGAAAACCTAAGCACATGTACAGCTGGCAAGGCTAGTAGAAAGCTTGCCTGCATGGGTCTAAATTAGGTCTTACCTCTTCAAGGATTTGTACTGCTCTTTTTGCGTAGTTATTTAAGGCTGTGCTACGGTACTAGAGTTTTCCCTAAATTCAGGAAGGGTTGGAGTTTAGCCTTGTACTTTCTCACACAGGGCGAGAAAATCTCTGCTTTGCAGTCTATGATGCCAAAACTGTTTTACATCCAACTGGTACAACATGCTGCTGCTTCTCATATCTACAGATAAGAACCAACAATGCTCGTTTCTTGAACAAATGCATTTCTCGCTGTTACATGAAAAGAACTCCTCCCACTTTGACAAAAAAAGAATATAAATGAGTAAATGGGAAAAAGTCCATACAGAAAATAAAAAACAAATTTCACGTCCTTCTTATAAAGAGGAATATTACAAAATTACTTCATGTTGAGACTCAGAAACGACCCCAGCAGAGCAGGACCACATTACAATATGGACTTGGGAAATTCTTTAATACACATGATTAACTTTTAATTGGTTTAGAGGGAACTCAGTGAACATTACTTAAATTATGGTACAACATGAAGAAAACACCACCAAGGCTGGTATCATTGTAATAATGTAGGAAATGAGCTCTGTCCAGTACATTAATATTAAGAGACAGTCCTTTACTAAATGTCACACTGAGACCAATACTTCTAGTAAGGTTATGCTATTTCCTTCAGCCTGAAAAACAAATACATTTTCTCAATAAAAAGTCCAATTTAAGGTAACAGATACATGCTTATTCCTCTTCAAAGATTTGTCCCTCTTCAAGGGATGCCTTAGCTATTTGCTAGGGAAGGAGAACTCCAGAAAAGCTTCATGAAGCTTTTCTAAAGACACTGCCAGGCAGGACACTGGATGAGGTGGGCCTCTGGTCTGAGACAAGTTACCCCATTTTAAATATGAAGGTTGCCTAAAGTAGTAAGAAGTAAAATTTAAACTTAATGCTCAGGGGTAGTTTAAGTCACAATCTCTTTTCAGAGGCTGAGACTTCGAAGGCATCTCAACAAAACAATTGGTTTTAAAAGAGTTCTTTCACTTCTGTAAAAAAGCAATAAATGCCAAAGCCATCTGAAATGAATTCCAGCTTACTTAAGCCATGTCAGCGGAAGAACACATTTGCATTAGACAATGATTTCCTACTAATAGAGGAATGGGGAGATAAGGCAGATCATTTATCAAACAAAACATCAATGCAAACCAGAAATGTTTCTCTTGACATTTGGATACATTCCAGATAGATTTGTTTCTCTCCCACCCTGAGGTACCATTCAATTTACAGCTGTGGACATCAAAATACCAATATGATCCAGTATTTTAAAGTAGTTTTTAGGAGTGTTTTTTTTTTTAATGGAAAACCAAAGGTTCAGCAAAATTGTATTAACTTCCATAAAAGTGAGTTAGTTGAACCAGTGCATCACCTCTGTACAAATAATTTTCTTTGCAATTTTGAAGTGCTCCTCATCTGTTGAGCTGAAGTGGTGAGAAACAACCTGGAGTTAAACTCAGCAGAAACGTTTAAATGGCAATGGAGCTTTTGCAGACAACAGCTTCACTCATTAAATTGTTCTGTATCTACACAGTAGCAGAACACAAACAAGTCTCAATTTTCAACCAAAAAGCTGTGTAAATAAATATTAAAAGAGGAACTATTATGTATTTTGAAACAGAAAACAGGAAAGCCTTTTCTTTAATTTCATGCTTTTCTGGGCCAAGTTCTACAAGGACCATACAAACAAATCCAACCTCCCTGGTCACAATCACATGGACATGTAAAGAAGACATGAAAGCAACACAGGAGGCAGAACCAAGGTTTGGAAGACCGCACACGGCACTCATGAGATTAGGCATATATGAATGTAAAATTTGTTCTAATTATGCAGAAAACTGCAGAATCTGAATTCTCTTCAGTTTTTAGGCTTTGTGTCTGTATCCATTTCTGGTGGGAGTGCTGCAGATTGATGTAATGCTTTTGAGCTCTGCTCTGTACTTAATGTAAACCCTCTCTCTGAGGAACTGAAAGTTGATGGGAATAGTTAGCAAATGTAGCATTATACAGAACTAATTTAAAACATAGGCCTTGCTGCTCCAATATCACATTATCCCCAGATACTTTGCCTCTCTAAGCTTTAACCAAGGTTAGACTTGTTCAAGTGAAAATAACATAACTCACTAATGCACCATATCTTTTGATCAAGTATTTTATTTTACTGAGCTCTGATTTCTATAGGAAATATTCCAAAAAACTGTACAGGGGAATGGAAAGGGAAGCAAAATTTAAAAATTGGCTATCTTTCTAGGTAAACCTATGACTGAGCAAAGTCTATATAGAAGTATTTGCTTTATTTGGCATCTTACTGTTTGTTTAATCATAGGTCTATTTGGAAAGACATTTAAATAATATCAAGTTTCAGGGAGAACATATATGCAAACATTTTCAAAGGTCGCCTCATAATTAAAATAGACATATGAGAAACACAGCCAGTCATTTCTAAATAGTGTCTTAGTTAATCCTTAAACTATTTTTCCTGATCAACAACTGGCACCTCCAAGCTACATTCTAGTGCTTCTTCAAATCAAGTTCCGAATAAAGTAAGTTTTGGATGGCACAAAATGCTGAAATTGTACATTTGACCAATCTGATGAGAGTTGCATAGCTCAGAACTTCCAGAAAGCAGCCCATTAGATGTGGCTTGTAAGCTTAAATTCAGACAACATAAATGGAAAATTCTGGCAGGATTCCCTGGAATCCTGGGTTTTAAATTTAGGCTTAAGAATACCACTGATTTATTTATAAAGACAGACTTCATACTTGAAGGCAATTCTAGGTATAAAGATGCGTAATTCTTCTCTAGTTACTTTGTAATTCATATTTTATGACCTTTTTCCTATCACTTGTTATTTTATATTTCTCAGACAAAAAATTCAAGTAGGCAGAGGTAGAAACCACTGTTTGGTCTGGTGTTGTTTTTTTGAGGTGTTTCTTGTTTTGTTTTGTAATTAAATACTACAGAGAACTTTGCTCATTTACTCTCTCCAGTCATGGGTGCTAGATGTTTCCTCCCTCTCATCATACAAGACACTGAGAATACCTTCTCTGAGACAGCTCTCAGCCAGGGCAGGAGCAACCTATGGAGAGGCTCCACACAGAAATCTCCACACTGGAAACACATGCCACATCACTTGACAGCTTCCTTCCAGCCTGTTGAGGCACACATATTTTCCCAGCTGTCAAGGAGTTTAACTTTGATGTTGATGCTGTTTTTAAATATTTGGGTATGTGGGAAATTGTAGCCTTTCTAAATTTTCAAAATTAGAGAAATCTAAAATCCTAGTATTCATTATAGTACCTATTGTTTAGTATTATCAGATTTGACTTCCCAGTCCCACATACTATCCAGATGTAAGCATTCATTTACTATTCTCTTCAGACTTGAAAATGAAACTTAAAATCTGCCAGCAACTTTCTCCATGAGTTCCACACAAGAAGTGTGAGTATAGAAAGCTCCTTAGCAATACATAAAGAATGGATAGAATATACTCTGATACATTGGGCCAGGCAAACAGCAGCAATTTATTCTCTTTGAGATGGTCATACTTCAAGACTGGCACAATTTAAAACAAAAAGCATCTTAAAACCGTTATTTTCAATAATTATTATGAAAACCAAAGTACAAAGGAAACAGCTTTCTTTTCAATATTTAAAAAAATGTACCCAGTTTCACCACACACAACTCAAGAGAACATGACATCAGGGCTCAGATAGTTCTTCGCAGTGACAGTCAACAAACAAGGGAACTAAGACAGTATGTGGATTCTCTTTCCTGTCAGCTTATTGCTCAATAGGCATCTCAAACCAAGAGAAAGCAGGGTACTCACTTCTACTCATGGTAAGTAATGGCTAAAATAGAAGTCTGCCCTGGTTTGAAGCTCAGAAAATACTGCAGCTATTGCAATTCCTCTACTGTTTCAGACAAAGCTGTCTTCAATGATGCTAGGCAATCATTAGCCTTACATGATATCATTGGGAGTAGAATACTTTCTTGGGAAGTAGAATTGTTTAGCTGAAACACCATTAATGTTCAGCTCTACACTGAATGTGCATCTTCTCTCATTCCCATGGCATAATTTAACTCTCAACAAGGTTTTGATCTAAGAGCAAAGACAGTAATGCAACTCATGAAACATCTTGTTTGACCCTTTGAATTTTTATGGGTTATCCCCTAAATTGGAAAATTATTGTTTTCATTGCACTGATGTGATGAAATTACACACTGATTTTGAATGAAATTCACTGCAAAGATGATGCATTAATTCTGTTCTACTGTGTAAGTATGTAACTATTCCTCCAGAGAAACTTCAACCCCTCTTCTATGTTATAGCTGTGATCAGTATGGGATAAGGATGTAGAATAAATAGGAAAGAGCTGAGCATAAATTCTGACTGTACATGTCACAAATAATCTACTCACGTTATATGGCTATCTGCACTGGAGAAACAACTCTTGGAGAAATTTCTGACAGAAGGACAAATCAAGCATTAGCCAATTGAGTCTGTATGGTGTATGTCTGCTACTTTTACCAATTTGCTAGCTGGCTGCTTCTGCCCCATCTTGGTTTGATTTTGAACTTGAAATCAGAATATTAGTCAAGAGCATTTTGCAAATGTACAGTTTGGAACTTGTTCAACTCTAAGGAAACATTGCATGGATGTCTAGATATTTCTAACTAAAATTATTTGGCTTTGGACAAGACTTGTACTTGGACAAAATTGTTTACTGAGCAACACACACATATTAATTTTTGCTTTCTGCTCTTCTAGCTTTTATTTTAACATTACAAGGCAGAAAGAAATGAAGGTATCAGCAAACTTTGGTATAAGAGAGCAGTATAAAAGAGGTCAATTATTTTCAGAATTATACCTGTAACCAATGTTTCAAAATACCTAAACTACAATTTGCCATGACACTCTTAGGCTAGATTCCAGCAATTAAAGACATGTCTATTTTGCATAGTACTGCAGAAATAAAGGAATTCAAGATTTGTTGTCATAATAGTTCAACTTCACACACTTTCACCCAGTAAAAAGAATAAAAGTCACCCCCTTGTATGTCATACATTTGTGCTCTCATCTTTAGTATGACTGGAAAGGATATATTGACAGTAAACTTAAGAATTCATCCAAGTGACTAGAATTCTCTGCAATAGAGTCTGTATTTCTCATCTTAGTGCAATTCCACATCTACAAGATTTTAGTATAGAATGAGAACTGTGTCATTGCATCTTTTCTACAGGCAGATATCTTTATTTTTCAGAGAAATTATGCACTTATCTTAAAAATTTCCTTTAAAAAAACCCACAAAAACATTCAGACCTCCTAGTGCCATCAGCAATGGATTACAGTGATTAAAGTCAATGAGTTATTTAATGAAATACAACTGAAAAGAAGGAAAATGTGCCCATTTTAGCAGGGTCATACTAAGCTCAGGTAGCAAAACTGCATCCCCTTCGATTGCTTCTGATGTGTAAGTATTTTCTTTTCTTCACATGCAAGTATTTTAGAATTATAGACTAGAGACCACCAGAAACTACGGATGAGATACTTCTGTCATTGCATCATATAGTGAAGATACAGCACTGTTAAAACTGGATAGGTTAAATTCTCCAGCTAATTTTATGGAAGAAGGGAAAGTGACTGACATTTTTGAGAGAGACAGGGACGCTTTGAATGGATTTCTCATTGCAGGAAAAAAAAAAATTCCCAAGTCTTACAATAACCATAGAACAGAATTGCTGCCTTCTGATCAGCTCCAATTAAATGAAACAAACAAAACACCCACCAAGTCCCACAGAACCACCCCTTCCATAAACCATCTCTAGTGGAGACTCCACTTAAATCAATATAATCTATGTCATTAGTGTAAAGAGAAGCAATTCTGAACCCTTTCAATTGATAAATTCAGACCATGTTATAAATCAACAAATCTTCCATCTTATTTAAATGGTCTCTTCTGTTTAAGAAGTAGGTGACTTCAGAAACTGTGGACTAGTCTATAACCCCATTAACAGACACAAAGGGCAGTATCAGTGCAGCAAGAGAGAGTCTGCAAAACCGGGCAGCTTTAGAGACATCACAAAGAAGGGAATAAAAAGAGATTCAATAAATCTTGGGTTTAATCCTAGTATAGCAACAAGCTTCATAAGGCATTTAGACGATAACAATAGATTTTTGATTTTTTAAAATTTCTTCTTTCTTTTCTTTTTTTTTTTTTTTGAAGCAGAGCTCATTTCCTATTATCTAGGCTTAACTGGAAGCACACATAACCATGCTGCAATTTGTTTAGCACCTATGACACAGTGGCAGGCAAACGACTCCTTATAACTGTGCCAGCTGAAATTTGCGGAGGCAGGATTCCAGACTGACACCATGTTGTAAGGTATATCGTGACAAGATTATACATAAATGACCTTTGCAGTCCTTTTCTGTGCCTGCAGTTTTTAAATGCTAAGGCACATAAGAGCATAGTCATATGAAATGCATATATGCATATCCTATATTTAAATCCTCAGCTATATTATGGAGCAAGATACTATTTTTAAAGAGCGCTCTGAATTTGACTGAAGAAATTAAATGCTCTAAATGGAATAATCTCCCAAGATATTAATGAATGATTATAACTTCCATGATATATATAATAAAATTACCCCACAGTATCATTTGTCAACTGCCATGTAGAAAGCCATCTCCTGTAAAAGAATTTGCTTTGAATTTCAGTCCTTTGACATTTTCTAAAATTAAGGTATTTCTTCATGGCAGGAAGTTCCAGATTATTAATGAACAGTAAAATTGCTAGCAATAAAATAATAATTTGAGACAACTCTTAACAATTTCTCTTACTTGTCATATGGAACACTGTAAAATGACAAGTAGTATGTTAACATTATTTCCATCACCTAAAATTGATTTTAAGTGGATATCATCTGCACTAAAGGATTTTTAACAGTCAGTGGTTCAGATTTGTCTTATGGGACAACTTTCTTCAGGTTTTTTTTCCCCTCCATATTTAGCTCATATTGACCTCTTAGGCAAGCAGGACAGTGGTTGATATTCAAAAATAACATCATAACATACACAACTAACTGAAAAATTATGTCTGAACATAGTAGAAAACTTAGAGCATTTTCATCAGATTTCAAGCAGTTTTACAAACATTGCAAAACTGCTATTATACTAAAACAATTGTATGAAATACGTATGAGGATACAGGTAAGATGGGGTTAGGAGAAATTAACTAGATAAAATTTAACTAAATGTAATTTAAGTATGGATAGGGACTAAGTATCTTAATAGAATGATACGAATTAACTAAAAATTGAGAGTAGATCCAGCTGCTCCCTGTTGTAAACTATACAACACCTTATATTGGTTTTTGAACCTTAACCTTTTGGTGTGATGAACTGCACACTTAGACATACCACACTTCTCCACTCTAGCTGACCTGACAATTGATTATAAGCATCTTCCCACCAAAGCTTCCCATCTGGTGGGTTCTTGCTGAACAAGCTAGTCAAACACTGTGATATTTGACCCCTTCAAAATAAAGGAGGTGGTGTTGCCCACCTCTCACATAGTACAGAAGTGGGAAGAGTGTTGAGAGATTTGGGCTTGATCTCCTTGCCAGTCTGAAGGATTTCAGCATCACAGCTCCTGTCTATCAGAACAACTCTCAACACAGTGGACTTTAATTTGAAAAACTGAAACACTGTAATAACTACACCACCCATGCATTTGTCCTGATCCTGTAGAAAGATGTCTCACTTATTTTCTCTGTTTTATACTCCTGAGGATCATTGCTGAGATGCTTAAGAAGATGAGAACAACACCACCAGGTCGGAACAAAGAGCAATCTCACTCAGCATCCTGGCTTTGACAGTAGATAAAAATAGAGGCCTACATGACAACTCAAGAAAAGAGCAAGAAAGAAATCAATTTTTCCCAGTCTATTCTTCCAGGCTTGAATACATGGAGGCTCAGGGGTTACCTGACCCAAAAGGAAACGTTTTCGTGGCTATAGGCTTTGGTAGATTTTCCATTAACACCTCCAGTCTTCCTTTAAAAACACACATATTTTCAGCACCAACATCCTCTGCTGAGGAATCAAAGCTTAACAGCACAATGTGTGAAGAATATCTCCCTTTGTTCGCTTTAACTCTGCACCACTTGAACTTGATTCCCCAGCCCTCATACTGGAAAGGGTGCTGGACAAGTGATTGCTACCTCCCCTTTGCAACCATCTTTTATATCCTCCTCTCAGCTGTATCTCTTGCAGGCTGAAGAATCCTAGTCTAAGTAGATCTTTCTCAAAATTATTTTCCTTTGGTCATCCTCACCACCGCTGTGCCATTTCCATTCTACTATATTTCTTCCAATACAGGCCCACCAGAACCACAAAGAGCTTTCATAAGGCAGGTGCATCAGAGTCACACTGATATTCTCAGCATCTACAAAATGATGGGAGGCCTTTGCTGCAGAAAGTCTTCAGGACAAGATTCAGGGAGGAGTAGAGGAATAGTGTGTGGCAGTGCAGGTATTGAGTTCATTTCTATAAGGTATGGTTCTGTTACCCTCCTACTGGACGGTTCTGTTACCACCTGTTCCCTACACAGTTGGTTTGTTCTAAGGTTTGAATCCTCCCTTCAAACGTATCCTTTATCCCTACTCCTCCTACCTTACCCCATATATGTAACCCAACCCATCCTACTCCCCAGAACATTCCCTGTTACTCGGTAGCCCATTGGCTTGCCTTGTAGGCCTCTGGTTTCCAGTGATGTAATCCCTTCCCTAACCACTCCTACCCCTCTCTCCCATTGGTTATTCCCTTACACCTCCCATGGTTTCAAACCCCCTTTATAAGCTAATGCACAGGAAGTTTCCTGGCTCTTTCTGGTTGCTCCCTTTGGGGCTTAGAAGGCTCTGTAGTCACACTGGCTACAGAGTGCCAACAAACCCAGATTGCTTCAACCACAAAGGGTCGCCTGCATCTCTTTGCTCGCCGTAGCTGCATGTCCTTGCTGGGTGAGGCAGGTCTGAGTCAAACCTGCCTGCCCTGAGGTGCTGCCTGGCTGGGCCCCTTGAAATAGAGGGGCTTTTGCTGGGTGCTGCCCCACTCATTGCTAAGGTACCCCTTGGCCACTGCTGTTTGGGATTGCCGGGACTGAAACGGGGACTGCAACGACCAAGGGACTGCAGCAATAGTGCAGTGCCAGAACCTGGCTTTGGAAAAGAGTTGTGCTACAGCAAAGTTTAATCTTCAATTTTGCAAACAGGCAACATAAATAAACTCCAGACAGAAAGCAATGATGTCACTGTGTTATTAACAACCTTCAAAGGATGAAGAGTTAAGAAAACATGAGTAAAACAAAGGCAAGGTTCAACCATTGTGAGAGGAAGCTATGTGTGTAAAGTCAAAACTAGTTAAGGAAATAGTTCAAAGTAGTAATGAAAAGAAACGTAAGAGGCCTCCCTTGTAGGCTTTTCCTATCTAACCTAAATCTAGAGTGATCACAAGGTTACTTTTTTGGCAAAGCTAGACTTTAATCTTAAAAAGCACTAAATGTCTGGTTTGTGGTTGTAAGCTCAGATGTCCATCTAGCCATTGGAGGAACTGCAGGCAGATATAGCAATAAAGAACAACTGCTGAAAGTGAGGGCACACTTCCCAGGCTAAGAACAGAGCTACAATGCTATGCAATAGGTGAATTTTACTGAAGAGTATTAGGACCTGTGAAGCAACTTTTCCACTCCTTAGAAGAAGTGGACTATGTGATTTGTAGACTATAATAATGCCCCTAAAACGAAGTAAGGATCATTTAATGATAAAAAAAAATCATATTTTGCTTTGCCACTCCACAGATGAAAAAGGGACAGATGCCAGGCACAGACTGACAGTTCCCAGGAGGAGGGATGCTGAAGGAGACTGGAAACAAGCCAGAGCAAGCAACACTAAGTCAGCAAATGTTCTGGTGCAGGAGGGACAGTGGACATCAGATGGAGTTGGGCAGGACTTGCCTCAGACTTCAGCGATCATGGAGAGGAGAAACCTTAACATAGCACAGTTAAATTCTGTTGAAAAAGAAAGTGTCTAGCAAAAAGGAGCAAGTTCCTCCCTACCTCCCAGAATTTCAAGGGATTTCTGCCAATAAAAGGCTTGACTAACAGGTGTCATGGCTAATTTACTCACATACAATTAATTGGCTTTATTCCAAGATGCTCCATGATAAAGCACAAAGATAAACTGAATTAAGTGGACAGAGGAAAGCTGCGCACAATTTTATAAACCAGTGTCAAAACAGAAAGTGATGGAAGTAGTAAAATGCAAGGGATTTTGTCTTTTGATAAAAAGCCTTCTGATGAGTAGGTTTAAATGCAAAGTTTTTAGAAAGCAAATAAACTCACAGGTTCAGCATACTCCTGAAAGAGTGAACTACACTACCATCTGCTTACTTTTCAGGAAACTATTGAGCAGGTTTAAGGAGGCCAAGAAAGAAGTGAACTAGGAAAATGACAGTATTTCTATTGGAGTGACCAGAATCGTCACTGTGATTCTGGCCAGCTATTGAATATTCCTGAGAACTTAAATTTTCTTGTTACAAAATCTCCCTCAGCAATCTTACTGAGGGCGTTACATGGTTCTGATAGATATCTAGTTTTTTTAATGAATGGAACTAAGTGATAAATTTAAGTGAAGGGAAAATAAAGTGTGAAATATTAATTAGTTATCACTATATCAGGATGCATGTTCCATCTGGCTCTGCAGAGTACCTTGATTTTCTCATTGGAATCAACTGATTAGTTTTCATTGATTCAGTTTACCCACTTGGGAACCAGAGCCCCTGAGGCAGACTTCTTTCCAATTATGCATTAAATATTGAGAGCAAAAATCAATTTTGCACACTTACATAGCTGCTACACATATTTCCTTATACTGCAAGAATTTCCTTCTCTCCTCTCTGGACCCATAAAGGCCAAGAGTCAAGCCCCATCTCTGTGCCAATTCAAACTTTCAGGGAGAAAAACTTTCATTACAAAGAAAAATCATGGCAAAGAATTGTGTCAACCAAATTAACTTCTGTTTCTGTTAGGAGCTTTGAATGTGTACAAATAAATGCTCTTCTTTTCCTCATGCTGATCAAGCACAATTCAAGCTGTGTAAGAAATGTAATCAATCAGGTGACCTGAATTTTCATGACATGGTAGAAAAATACTGCCTCCTGCAAAACTGGAGGGGAAGAATGCTGCCAAAAAACATTTTAGCCATTCTGTTAATAATTTTTCCCTCAGGTACTTTTATGGATAAAATCCACATGGAAAAATGAAAGAAAGGGACAGAGTGAAACTACTGTAGGAGAAGTGACAGAAATTACTCTAAAATTTCACTCTTTTGAAGGCTAAAAGATAGTCCTATAGTGCAGCTGAATATAAATTCAGCTTAGACCTTAAAAAAAGACCAACCAATCAACACCACAACACCCCACCAAAAAAACCAAACACAAACAAAACAACCACTTATCTGTTCATATAAATTAACACAAAAACTCATTCAGTTCAGAACTTCCCACATTTGTTAGAAGGACTACTGTTCTGCACTCAGCTGTACTGGACAGTTTAAACAACAAAAACCAGAACAGCACAACTCTACGGAAATGTTTTCCCTCTCCTCAATTTTCCAAGACTCTTACTAACAAAGAACATCAGACATTTCAATTCTCATGCAGTCTCCCCTTTCACTACTCATACAGGCCCACTTGGCCTCCAGACAGCAGTTAAATCCTGCTAAAGCCCACGATTATCTTCAGGAGTGCCACTTCCAAATTAAGTTCATACCCAGAAGTGAACTCGGTATGTAAAGACACGTGGCCGGTATTACCTACTTGAAATATAATTGCATGGGCTGATTTCTAATTGAACTTTGAAAGCCAAGCAAAGCATTAAAATCTCTCTCCATCAACCACCGACAAATAAAGTTGTGCCTGTGCCTTTGCCGCAGTGCCGTCACGTCTGGCTGCAGGTGCCAGAGCACGTCCCTGGCACCCGCAGCCCACTCAGTCCGCTGCGATTGGAGAGGTTTGGTTAAGTAACCCCAACCCACAGCTCCCTCTTTGTACAGATAATTCTAGCTCTGAATAAACCGTCAATCACATCCGGCAATTGTTCCCATTTCAGAAAGAGAGGAAAATTAACAGCTGCTGAATCAAGAGAGGTGAATAACATTAACTGATGCAGGTAATGTACTTGAACACTGAAAAGCATAGCAAAGGTGCTAACTATTGTTCCTGCTGGTGATGGCTTGTCAATGCCCTGATGCCATCAAAAAGCAGCCCTTCTTCCCTTCTCAGCCCTGAAGGAATTAAAAAAATTAGTAAGTCACAAAATCCCACACCATCATACTTTAGGATAAAATTATTTTCACCTGTAAGCTGACATATCTTTACAGAGCTCAGACAGGCTGTAGCAGGACATAATTCTTAACAATGCTTGCACTCAGACAACCACCAACTAACAGTTGTCTCCTGGCCTTTAATTCCAGCGGCCTGGTGATAAAATGAAACAGCTTTAGAAATGTCTCAGTAGAGAGCGTGCCTGTTCAACAGCCTTTCTGTTAGGGGTATCAAGCTGGATCAGCCACTCCACAGAGGATTTATTTTGCATGAATGAAAAAAATCCCCTTAAAGCCTTTCTTCCCTGATATTAATTCTCAATTTAACATCTTTAAGTCTACAGCTGGATTTGCATTTGCAGCTTCCACATGAGGGATTAGGTGCATTGGAACAGCCCATCCAGAAGAGAAAGACTTCCACTCACATCAAAATGTGGCCTGATCCAGGTAACACACTCTAGCTTTCCAATCCATCACTTTATGTGCCCAAGTGGCTATGAAATGGAGGGTTTTGGGGTTTGCTTAAATTAGCAACATGAATTAAACATTTGCCATGATACAAAGGGCTAAGAAAATGCAAATTTCTAGAGCTCCCTTCGATAAAAAACAATACCAAGGGGAGACCAAGGAATGCAAGAGACAGATAAAGAAGCTCCTCTGTCTCCAAGCTAACCAGAATCAACATTACTCACTCAAGATAAGCACCAAAGGACCAGAGTGCATGTGCAGAGGAGAAAATGTTCAAAAGTTCACACTGAGGAAGACTACAAACTTCAGCCTCAGAGACCATCAAAGGATCCCTGTGCGACCACCAGCATGATAAATGCATGCCCAGAAGGGCGTGAACCTAATTAACATACGAGGCGAGGACAGGCGGGGCCAAGGGTTGAACATGCTTGAGAAAGTTGTGTAATACAATGCATATGGAACACCTTTGTGAATAAAAATGTGGTTCAGGTTGAAGCCAGGTACACAAGTTTTAGAATTATCTCCCTTTTGTCCAGCGCTGAAACATACCCAACTCCATAACCATCAAAAGTTGTGGAGTTTTATTTATTCCGTATCACTTTAGCTACAAAACCCACTAGGAAACCCAGCTCCCTAATGAAAGCTTAGAAGCCCTGGATAAATATTGACAACAATTTATATATTGTACTATCTTATTGCCTTTAAAGGCAGGTTAGTGCTAAGTAACTTTAAAAAAACCCAAACTAGTAGTGTTTGGAAAATGGGAAGATAACATTTAAATGCTCATGAGATATAAAAACATGTTGTTTTTATCCATGTAGCTATGGATTAAAGAATGAAAGATATTCTTGCAGTGTTTCGATACTTGGATTTAATTCTAAAATATATTGCTTTTATTCCACAACTTGAAATTACATAGAACCTGGAGAGCTACCAGTTTCATTCAGTTATCTAAACACATGTTATTAAGAAACATGGCTGTCACAAAATTTCTATTATACAAAGTGACATCTGATTTTGAAAAAAAATGCAGAAACTTGAATATTCATTCTTCCCGACAGAAGTATTAATCTAAGGAAAATAATCTTCTGCACTGAGAACCCAATAGACAAGTTTATTTCTAAATATTTACATTAATGTCAATTCTAGGGCATTGACATATATGCTCAAGACAAAAATTTACATTTGTTACACTCTTTGCAATTTTTTCTAAATGGAACAATTATATACATCTTGCTTGAACCAAGCCATTTATAGACCAAATTCAAACACTGGCCTTCAGGTTAAGTCAAAACCCAGATATTGATTTTTTGTTCTGTTATTATGAGAAGGGACAATCAATTGTGAGACTGGCAATATGGAGGAGGCAAAAGCTACATCTCTTTGGAAAAGGGAAAGAGCTGTTTAGTATTTATGTGAAGAGTAGTCAGGTGTCCTAAATGACTGTTTTAAGATTGTTTTAAGGTCACTTAAAGAGGCACTCATTTGCGACTTCAAGTAAACAGCATAGTTAGCAATAGGACTGACTAATATGAACAGGATAAGAACTGGGATCCATCAGGTGAGTGCAGGATCTATATTATAATGCTAATTCTTTCAAATATTACTTAAGAACTTCAATTTTAAGTGTAGGATATAAGTTTGCAACCTATAGGGGTAGCAAAACAAAAATTCAACATCATAACTGTAAAAGGGGTACAAAAGTACACAGAATGTTCCAAAAATAAAAAGGTGAGGGGTAGCAATGTTTGTTAACCACCAAGATGGTACTGAATAGTTTAAAAAAAAAAGTCACTATTTTAAAATATAATTTTCTTAATGATAATTAGTGAAATTAAAGAAGGCAGTATCAGGATTCATTACAGATCCAGGTCAAGTCAGTAACATCACTGGGAAGAGAAATACTACTCCCCCCAGAGTAATACAAGACACATCCATGGGTCTTCTTTGAATTTGCTAGCAAAAGTAGTAACAGACAACTATTCCTGATTAATGTTAATATTTTTCTTTAAAATTCTGAGCTATTAATAGTATATTTTATAAATGTAACTGATTTTTAGTTTGGAAAAGAAAAAGTCTACTAAAAATACAATCATTCAAGCTGTTCCTTCCTAAATGATTTCTGCCAGTCAGAGAGGCCACACAAAGAGTCAGCCTGACAGCTCCGGCAAAAGAGAGGAGGAATGAGCAAGAGAAATCTCCCTCTGTGACAAGAAATCCTCTCAAGCATCAGTGTTTCAGCTGGATTACAGGGTTCCTGCTGGAAATGAGCCCAAGTTCTTCATGCCCCTGCAGTCTTCCACAAAATCGGTTGTTTCTGAGCTTGACCTTACTACAGTACTTCTTACCCTCTTTGTATTTCTGATCAAACAAATCGTTTTCCTGTTCTGAAAATGGAACTTCAAAACCATAAAGTTTGGCACTCGCATTCTCTGTTTCGCAATTTGCAATGCAAAATCATCTCCTCTTCATTACTTTATTCAATAAAGAATTTTTGTCTAAATAGCAATTTAAGAGAGAAACTCATTCTTTCGTTTGAGAACATACCTAGTCTCAGTGTCTTATGTCTGTCTCAGACTTGTGAAAGCCATTTGCACAGAGACCTGTGAGAAAATATGGACAGTACACTGAGACAACTGTAGACATGAATGAGAACAAGTTATTGGCCCATTAAGGAATTGTTAAGCAGTTCCCACATACAAGATACTAAAATCTGATGGCAAATAATCGCTTGGACTGTATGTGCTCAGACTCAAAATTTCTTCTTGCTGCATTTTAAGTACAGCTATTTGTAAATTAGAAAAAAGCTGGCAGTTTTAATTGGGTGTCTTCCCTGTGGCTGTTTAATTTCCTTTCTTAAAGCTTTGTGAATAGCAAAAGCCCTTCTGTTAGTGACTGTATTAATTATTTAACAGATTAAACAACTTTCTGCCACTGGACAAATGTCAGAGATTTGCAAGGTTCCTCAAGTGCCTGAAAAAGTAGAAGTCTAGGTTCCTCTTTATACAAGACAGAAGTCACTGGAAAGCATTCATTTCACATGCAAAAGATTCTCTTCTACCGCTTCCAAAATTTCCTAAAACAAGTGATAGATATGGACAGAAATACAGGTAAAACTCAAAGCCACCACTTGTATTGCGTATTTCAAAGTGAAAAAGCTACGTTTGCTGATCTTGCTTAGGGCTGAAATTTTCAGGAAGGGGCCTAAACACTTTACTTAACCTGTCATTCTGATCCAGCTGTTACAAACACAAAACGGAACAGTATCACTCTATGCAAACAGTGCTAACTCTCCTACAGCCACAAGTTGCAGGACGACCCTCCACAGGAGGAAGTTCTTGAGCCCCTCAGATTAAGCTGGGTATATTATAAACTCTGGCTGTTTACAAGACAAGTTTCTCTTACAGCATTTCAGTTTTTCTACTTTATTAAATTAAAAGCAGAAAATTACAGAAACACTGATAATAAAGCTTCGGGAATGCTAAGAACTGAAACAGCAATGAAGCACATTTTCCTTACCTTTATATGAAGCATTTATTCACCATGAAAACCTTAGTGGCTGTCTTAAACTTGTTTTCATAACAGACTAAATTTGAATAACCTCACAGAGAAACAGGATAACACTTCCTCTGTAACAGAGCCAAGGAGGGTGTAAATATCTAACATAGAAGTAACTTTTTTAGTATGTCCTCACTTGTATAATGGGAATGACTGGGGATCTTAATAGATACACCAGGAAACTTGACACATGAAACATGATTTTGACTCCCGCCATGAACCTGAGAAACCACTGAACAGAGAGTCAATTTTGCTAATATCAATTACAGATAAGAATCTGAGCACTGTCAAGGAGCCAAGTTAAAATCAACTGATACTTGGGGGACTTTTGCACCTTTTTTTTTAATGCTAAAACTCCACCAAGGAGGATACCTATATTTCCATGTAGATTGATGAAAACAGTCTGTTCTCTATATCAAGCTTTAGGCTTAATGAATCTTCCATTATAAACCTGAAGAAGCTCTCTTCCACTGTAGAAACTGTGCTAATAGACCTAGGAGAGTAACTTGCAATCTCATCATTTTGCAGTTTTAATAAGTAAGAAAAGTAAGGCAACTTTTACTCCAATTACTTTTTCAGGCAAAGAAGGAAAAGAAGAAAAAAAAATCTGTTTTCAGAAACCTTAGCTGGCCAGGACAGCAGCCAAGCACATGATTTAAGGAAAAGATTAAGCTTGTTAGAACCAGTGGAAAACAAGTGAGATTATAGAATAAGAGAAGATAAGAAAACTCTCCTAAGGAAATGATCTTAAGAATATGCATAAATGGGAGCTATTTCTTGCTCTGAAAAAGACTTCCTCAATGGCCTCCAAGAAGTCACTCAAGACAATAGGGTTCAAAGTATCAAATAGCCATGCTGTGAGTCAGAGACTTGGTTTTACTTCTTGTCCTTGCCATTAACCCACTGTGACATCTTGGCAAGCCCTTCTGCTTCTCTAGACTTTAGTTATCTCACCACTGAAGCTAGGAGAGTGATATTTTTGTCATTAAACATTTGGATGAAGAGTCCATCCTCTTCTTCCTTTCTATTGGTTTTGATAGAGGTTTTATTCCTTTGAGATCAGATTTTATTTCAGTGCCCCTCTGCAGTGGAGATAATATCATCTGACCAATACACAGTGGAATGGTAACATTAATGGTCTGTTGCATATAAATTGCTCAAGGAGAGGTAAAGTGAGATTGTGGAGTCATCTATTAGGAGTCAATAAATCAACTGGTTCTTGAATCATCGACTCCTAAATATTAAAGCCCTTTCAAAAACCATCTGCTCTAGAATAGACATTTCCTCTCAGTTTTTAACTGAGAGGTAGAAGGCTTAACACCTGTCATTTGTGTGAAAGTTATTAAAGGATGGGAGAGTAAACTTTTCAGTATAAGTGGCTGAGAAATGTGAACATTTAGGCATGCTTGCTCCTCAATAAATCCTCAAGCAGTACCATGCAGTCCAGGCTAATGTGATATGCTGTTGGTCCAGAACACCTACCGTGGCAAGCAGTGTGGGCTGTTCACTCATGCAACAACTAGAGCTGTAGACCTTGTTAGCTAAACTTTGAAAGCAAGAAAAATCTTTATTTAAAGATTAAAATCTAAAATAAGCTATTTCTGAGCAAGAAAGATGACCTAAAACTTCACTGCAATATAGTCCCTGAAGTCCTTAGCTGGGCTGATACATTCTATGTGGTTGGAACTGCCTGCAGAAGTGACTCAACAAATCTCTCAGTGGAAAAGAAAGCCACTCACACATACACACAACACACAAACTATAAATGTGCAAATTTATTTCTAAAATAAGCCAACAAGTATATTAGTGCAGTTCACTGGGAGGCCTGGAGCCAGATCTGTCTAGCAGCTTGCTTTCATCCAGTCCATTGCCTTTGCCCCAGAAGCAGGCAACCATGCCTGAGGAGGAAACACAACCCAAATGGCTGAACACCTCCTCCTTTCTGGTTTGGAGCATGTGCAGCTGAGCTGAAAATGCTCCTGTCTTGATGCTAGGCAAGTTTATTCCTCACAAGTCTTTTGAATAAAGCTGGGATCTTGTCCCAAGCTGCAGCAGATGAGATGTCCATCCCTCTCCATGGAGGAAGCAGGGTCTGCCCCACTCTCTGTGTCAGACTGCAACAACGCCCTTCAGCAGCATCAACAAAAAGAAAACAATTAGAGTATTTCAACCTTTTTTTGCAGCGTGGGGGATGTTCTGCCCTAAGTATTGAATGATTTTATGCATGAAATGAGAAAAGTTAAAAATTCATTAAGAAAAGATAACCCATTTATATTACAGTAGACAAAGTGGTCATATTTATGTCCAATGTTGTCAAAACGACTTTATAATGGGAAGCATTTGCATTTCCTAAACGTGTTTTATGACAGGTTACCTTAATATCATGTTAAGGAGATATTTCTCATGCTCTCTTTACAACTCCATTGCACCTTGAACAACAACAAAAAATTATTAACCCCCTCCCTTAAGGTCTGAATACAGAAGGACAATAACTGATGATAGAATAAAAAAAGGCAGCAAGGATGGGCTTTGGTGCTCACACCAAAGAGAATCTTTAAGTTGAAAGAGAGTGGAGAAGAGCACAGATGTACTAAGGCCATGACAACAAAAACCTTCTCACTTGCTGACCCAAGGCACTACAGTGTAATCACAAAAAGGCACATGGCAAGTGAGCATATTTATTCTTCAAGTCATTGCCCAAGGAGCTCTCAACCAGCAATTGACTGCTTCATCCAAACCAGGCTTAAGATAATGGTAAATATTCCATGGGGATTCTTGGAATGCCACAGGGCACAGCTTTTGTCATTGTGATGGCCTGCATTTTCAAGGATATCACGGACTGCCAAAGACAGAACATTCATGGCATTAAAGAGAGAATTAAATACAAGTTGTTCGAAGTCATGAGCTTTGTTTCTACAAATGCATGAACAGAACTATCAAACCACGTCTGTCAGAGTGGTGCTTTGAAAGCCACAAGAGGCCATCAGAATTACCTACAAAACCCCATATCTAGAGTGTGTATCATCAGTCTTAAAATCAGTTCAACTAAAATGGAATTACAAGGGAGGAAGCTGGCATAATGTCAGCCTTCCAAGTGAATTTATTGCCAGCTCATGAGAAAACAGAAAATACCCATTCCCTGAGCAATGGTAGCTTGAAGTCCTGACATGGAGGAGCTTTCTGGGACTTAGAATGAAGTTGCTTTGATTGACTGTCAATTGCATGGACCAAAAAGGATAAACCAAATGAATTCTAGGATTCCTGAGATAAGAGATGGACATTTACTTGACAACACACTACACTTAGAAGTGATAACAGAAAGTGTCACTAAATATTGGGATGACACATCAAAAGCAAAAGAAGAGAGAAAATAGGTCCTGGAACAGCTCTAGACAAAAAATTCTTGGTCACGAGTCGCATTTAATGCCACTCTAAATTACTAATTTCAATATTCTATAAATAACTGAAGTTAGAGTAAGCCAGGAACACTGTTTTTGTCACTAACAGTTGTTGGTGAAACAGTTGCCTGCTGCTTCTCTCTCCAATTGAAGGGATATGCAGGGAAGATGACTGCTTATGAGATCTTTGATGTGATGATAATGATAGTGGCTGGACTTGATGACCAAAAGTGTCCTTTTAAGCATGAGTTCCTGAAAAAAGTCTGACCAGTGCAGACTCAAACCAAGCAGGTATTTTTTAATATGTTAAAACAAAAAAAACCCCAAATGAACAAACAGCAGCACATTTTAAAAAACCCCAAAATCCAAACCATCAAACACCAAAAACCCAAAACCAAAATTCTCTAGAGAATGATTAGGTCTGGATTTTCTTTCAGATGGGAGTATCAGTGCTCCTCATCATACTATCCCTACCCCAAGTATGCCTGTTAATTTCCAAAATTGCTGTAGTTTAATCATGTATTAGTCTCTAAAGTATTATACTAAACCATAACCCTTCAGAAGTGTTTACAATGAGTGACAGCCACAGCCTTAAGAGAACAATCTTGATGTGTCAAGCCATCCCTGTATTGCAGAAGGACTGCAGTTAGAAAAGACCTCTGGAGGCCATTTGGTCCAACACCCCTGCTCACACATGGCCTCCTAGAGCTGGTTGCCTAGGACCATGTTCAGCTGGGTTTTGAATACCTCCAAGGATGGAGACTCCACAACCTTTCTAGTCATCCTCACAGTGAAAAAGTGTTTCCTGATGTTCAGAGGGAACCTCCTGTGTTTCAGTTTGTGCCATTGCCTTTGGTTCTGTCACTGGGCACCACTGAAAACAGCCAGGCTCCATCTTCTTTACACCCTCCATTCAGGTATGTATATACATGGATAAGACTCCTCAGAGTCCTGTTTTTCAGGCTCTGAGAGAGCTTTCCCAGCCTTTCCTCTCTGGATGAATCCTCTAGTCCTTTAATAATTTGCAAGACTCTTCATTGGACTCTCTCCAAGATGCCCATGTCTCTTTTGTCACCACCACATCATGCCTTTAATGCATTGTCCAGTAGGAAAATCTGCAAAGTCTGTAAAGTTAGAAACCAAGTACCATCCTAAAAGAAAGCCTGAACAGGTGCTCCAGGATTTATCAGAAAGAAAATAAATACAAAATAAGGACAAATATATTTTTTAAAAAGCTCTAGCAAACTAATAACAAGCAATAAGATACTTTAAAGACTTAAAAACCAGAAGGAAATAATAGAAAGCATAGTAAAAACCACATAGCTTGCCATTCATCTGAAGGAAAACACCAGATAAAATCAGAAAGGTAAAGAGGCAAAATAGCTTACTACTAGTAAAGATTCTCTAAGTACATCAGGAACAAGAGGAAGACCATTATCGCAGTTAATTAACAGGTCCATTAACCAAGGGGGAAGGAGACCCTAAAGTATTCAAAACCTCATCATCATAAAAAAGTTAGTAATAACTAAGTACTTAAATTACCTTTAACAACGAAAGAGGAATACAGGTCAAAATACAGAAAGAAAAGGTCAAGAAATATTTAGTTAAGTTAGTTTTATTCATGTCAACAGGATGATAATAATCCCAGGATTATTTAGGAACAAGCTGGAAAAAAAAACTGTGGAAAACCCAGCAAGTGTTATTTCTGGGTAAAAAACAAATAGTGTTTAATCTTCAAAGAAAGGGGAGAAGAAACACAGTTACAGTCAAATCAACTTGATTGTCTAGAATGATATTAATTATTATAAAAACAGCTGTATGGCAGCTTCCTTCACCTCAAACCCTAAACATCACAGACTTGTCAAGAACAAGGTTAAGTTTAGTCAATTTAATTTCCTTCTTGACCTCATGGGTTGGAGGAAAGGGCAGAAAGAAAGAACAATGCAACCAAAAGAGGTGACGTCAACGTTGTGTTTCATTAAGCCAGTTGGCATGGTTCCAATCCACTGTTGGATTGATAGATGTTCTCAATAAATCAATCTCAATAAGTATCTACTAATCATGCAGCACAAAACAATAACACATTTTGAGTAGGTTCCCTGGGGAGAAGTGTTTCCTTGGCTTGGGTGCATTCAATATTTTCAGCAGTTACTGTGATGTCAGAATTGGGGAAGGCATCTGAAATTTGTGGATTGCTTTGGATGGGAAGAGCAGCAACCAGTTTAGAGAATGAGATTAGAATTAGAAATGAGTTTGATAAATTTATAAAGCAGCCTCATATCAATAATACAAAATGAAGACAAGTAAAAGCACAACACTGCAAAAGGACAAAGCCAAAACTAGGACACGAACACTGGAATAACTGGCTAAATTGTGAAAAATAAATATCTAATAGACATTTGAAATAATATTTATATTGGAACAGGGCATATATGTGTAGGCATGAGCTAGACAATACTGCAAGCCAAATCAGGGACAGTATTTTCCAACAGATACTTTTAATGAAAGGAACCAGCTCCTGATGAAACAAAAATCTCACTTTAATTGCTATTTCGGTAAGGTCCCACTGCAATCTAACAAATGGCCACTAATAAACAACATCTAGGTATTGAATATATAGAAAAAGCTTTAGCATTTAATTTTAAAATATTAAAGCTACATATTCAAATGATAAACAAGTCTCAGAGACTGTCTTCATGTTCCGTTTGTTTTCAATGCTCCAGTACCATCAAGACTGTTTATCATTACTGAAATGACGAAGCTTTACAATATATTAGGGAAATAAATAATTCCTGTGCATTAATTATTAAATCTGTCTCTGCTGCAGCTCCCCAGTAATACTCATGCATATTCAAAATAGTTTATCATCAGTAGTCTTAATGGGGGAGAGATGAGAGACAGGGGGAGTGGTGTGTTAAAAGAGGATTTTTCTCTCTCGCTTACAGCGATCCTCAGCATATATTTTGTTTTTGTTTATAAAGCGGAAATAATTTAAAACAGAACAGCAAATGTAAGAGAAGCTCCTTGGTTTTATCTTAATGTTTCATGTAAATAACTGCTGTGCTACCTTGTAGAAAAAGTTGCAGTGCCTATTAATATTATGTGAAAGGTTCACACTGCAATGATATTGAACTAAAACATGTAATTTGAAGTTTATTTTAAACTGACTTGATTCAATTAGAAGCTAGCAAATTCTACAGCTTTCGTCTCTCTAAACACCAATAATTGAATCAAAGGGGCTGTCTTTTATAGTAGTATTTAAAATTAAGGTAGTCTGAACATACATTAATGCTAACATCAAAGAACTACAGAATGACATTACTGATTTCACTTTAATTTCATAGAAATACATCATCTTTGCATAGCTGTAGCAATGTGTTTGTCCTTATCTTTGGGCAAATACTTCTGTATTATACCACATCAAAGCAATCTAGTTTGCTAACAAAATATATAACTGATAAAATACAGTTTGTATAACCAAACTCTCAAGTGGTTAGGTGTAAGTTCAACAATTAAATCAAAATGACAAATGAGAGCAAAATGATGTAACATCAACTTCTTCATGTGTAACATTGTCTCCAGGTGCTGACAATGTCAAAGATGTACTACAAGAACTCAAACACAAACCAAAAAATCTGACTTTCCTATCAGCCAAGCATTCTCACAGTGAACTCAGAGTGTAGTAAAAAACACAAAATCCCCCTCATCCCTCTAACCCTTCAATCCAAAGCCAACTCAGCAGAAATATTCAAGCCACTTTGCTAAAACCTGGCAGAAAACAAGCTTGTGTTCTACAAATAGTTGTAGGTAGTGTGGAAGCCACCTGTAAAATTCCTTTATGCCACATAGAGACAAAGTCAAAATTTGTAAAGGCTGTCTCAGAGCAAAAGAAAAATAATTTTAAAAGACAGATTCTCCTCACCATATAACAATAATTACTTCCCACCAGGATAGAGACCACAGTCTATGAATTTGGTCTTGCCCATTCAGGAGCAGCTTGAAGGCTCATCTCCACATCTCAGGTCTGTTTTTGCCACTGGAGTTTCTCCATACAAGTTAAAAAAAAAAAATAAAATTAACGTCTACAGATAATCCTCTCCTCTTGCACATGCTCCCAATCCCCCGAATATTTTTCTCACATATGCAAACAGGTATTTCTAAATATTCCTCAACTTTTTNTATTGGTCAGTGAAATGGAAAAAGCACATGACTGGAAATTCAGGTACCTATGACTCTGGGAACAAGCTTGATAACACCAGATGAGACACTTCATTCAGTATAATAACTGGAAGTTTTTCTGTAACTTGTGCTAAATGTCTCTCAGATGCCATAGTCAGCATGGCTTGTGGAGATGGTCTACACTCTGAATCTTCATGTGCCTACAAAAGGCACCAATGCAGAAACACTGAAACAAGCACCACATAAGTCTGTACCACAGAAATGCATATATTAGCTCTTC
>WEIV01001353.1:18102-41437 GCA_013390005.1 Calyptomena viridis | reverse complement strand
ACAAAATACTCATATTAGCACATTAAAGGAATTAAATTAATAAACTTATTATTTGTCAGGGTTCATTATATAATTTTTGAAACAAAAATATGCAGATGAAAATAAAAATAATATTTAAGCTAAAACATAAGCATAAACTTATATAGCTGCACATTACTTACAAGAAGACAGGGAATTAATTTTTAACTTTTCAAATTAACAAAAACCTCAAGCATTTGAGTGGAGAGGGTATTTGTCTGTCAGCTTGTCTACCATTCAAAAATAAAATCTGTTACAGGACATTAAAATAGAATGCTAATAGCTTACTGGTGCTCCACTTCAGGAGGACTAAAACATAAGTACATAATTGCCTTAATAAGACATAATAAGATGTAAGACATAATTGTCTTTAAGTTTCTTTTGCTACTGTTTTCTAGAGTTAAATAGCACACAACATTTAGATGTCAGTATGTCACTTTTTGTTGTTGATTTTTTTTAACAAAAATGAAGAGCTGTAAAGTTATAAATCTCTGTACTTTCATTCTATTCTATCACACTACAACCAAATCTAATGAACAAAACCTCTGGAAGGAGTGTCAACACTATTCTAGTTTCAAGTGGAAATAGAATTTCCTAGGAAACATGAATTATTTTATCTAGTTGAACTGAGCTTACTCCAAGCCATTTCCTGACTAATTTATTTATCCAAGTTCACAACACCTGAACTCCCCTGAAGAATTGCTCCTGTGAAGTTTTATGTCTTGTCTGCACTTCAATACATTGCTTTCATCATGAATTATCAATATCTGCTCAGCTGATGTGGAGGGAATTTTTTAACTTAGAGTGTGACAACATCTCCATTTGAAGCACATCAGTACTGAATAAAAAGCCGATTCTGCCAATAGCTATACGAGAATTCCCTCTAGACATGATTATAAATGGTCCTCAAATGCTGACTTTAGTAATAGTAATCAGCTTATTCTAGTGAGGAATTTGTGTTCCATTCCTACATCCTCTCAGGTTCTTTCAAGGTCAAAACATGATAAGCCTGTGCATTAGAGATGTTCTCACAGCAAATAGACTACAAAAATGCTCATTATTGGGCTTCAAAATTAAATGATTTTAAAAGTACTCTCTGGACTAATTGAAATAAACAAATTGTCAGGAGTAGTGCTGGTAAAGCAGCACAAAAGCATATCTGTTTGATGGTATCACAGAAATTTACAAACACGTGTGATTTTTCTCAGCATTGTTTTCCTGTCCTGCAATACAGAGCTACTCATCTGCCTCAAAAGCACTTTGAATTCTTCAGAACAGTTGTCCTGATGCTGTTATTGCTAGAAGCACAAATAGCATGACACTATGTTAGTTAAAAAAACTTCAACAAACCAAACACATAAAATTTTATGTATACTAATAGCACGAAACTTCTGATAGTTCACTGAGAAATAACTAATTTTTTAAAATATTTCAGCTTTTACTTTGGAGGAAAACTGAAAAGAAAAACTAAAATTACACATACAAAAATCAACAGAGGACATATCAAGCTCAGTCAACACTGTCTTTTTACCTCCATTTTCCAGCCACACATCAATAAAATTTTGTGAATTTTTGCACTTCTAGCTAGACATACACTGATCTCTATATTTTTGCAACAGTTCTTAACTTTCATTTCTTAAATGCTGATGACTTGATATTCTCATAGATCTGCCTATTACAAAGCCAAGGTCTCTTTCTTAAATAGCAATATTTAGTTTACATGTATAGTTTTACCCAGAAGATTAGGGTTGCTTTCCCCTTCTACATTCTTCTTTAGATCTCTGCACTTGCCATTTCCCAAGAATGAAAATTAGTCCTGTTTCCTTTAAATTTGATAGAAATTAGTCTAGTTTCCTGCCTTTAAACTTGACATTTTGTCAGTGCCTCTACCAGTGGGATTTTACGTGTCTAGTGACCCATCTGAAGAAAGTCAAAAAGTCCACGAGGGATTCCTTTTTTACAAAAGATGAATCATTTACAAAAGACATTCCTTTAATGTCATTAATTGATGTATCCATCATATAATATTATTTTGAATGCTTTCTATCAGACTTGCCTGTTGTGAGTTGGGTTATAGAAGGAATTTGGGCTGCTGGTTTTAGGGCAAAGCCAGCTGGCCATGAAGGAAAAGAAACATTGCAATCAGAAATAGTGAAATAGTGGGCATTGGCTTGCACACAGCTGAGAAAGATACATAATTAATGTGATGAGCTTTGACACATCTGTCACAGGAATTTTTAGGATGAATTCTAGCTGTGAAAACACATGTGACATAGTCTACTCTTGCTTCCTTTTTCTTCTTTAGATAATAGATTTTAGACATATATTACTAGTAAAATTTTCTATTTCCTTACAGTTCTTTGAATATGGACTGAAGAAAGGGCTCATTCTTTTCTTCTCATTGGTCTTGAAGCAGGTTGGTGATGCAGGATCTCATCAAGGCCGCATGAAACATCCCAGCCTGAAATACCCCAACCCAAAACTTCACCTATCAGCATTGAATATTTCAGAAACTGATATTCCTTCTTGGATTACTCACAAAAGGAGTAAAATCAAAATCATAAGTCCTAATTACAATGAGACTGTTTTATTTTGGTAGAGATATTTA
The DNA here is from genome assembly GCA_013390005.1 of Calyptomena viridis. Lineage (NCBI taxonomy): Eukaryota > Metazoa > Chordata > Aves > Passeriformes > Eurylaimidae > Calyptomena > Calyptomena viridis. Next base: position 38,811 of record WEIV01001353.1, on the reverse strand, counting down.
GTAGAGATAATACTTAACACTGCATTATTGGCTATAAAATCTTTTTCTGAACAATAAAGAAATAGTAAATGTTCACTTAAAAATAAGCTATTGGCTGAGCACTGGTGATGAGACATCCCCTTTCTGTAAACAGAATATGGCACCAAAGATTAATATATTTATCTGAAATTGAAAAATAAAGAAAGAGAAGGTAGGAGAAATGTGCTATTAACAGCTGGGATAAACTCAGAGTAATCATATTGCTTTTTAAAAAAAACATTTTTCAGCCTTAAATTCAAATTAATTTGGGCTGAAAAATGACATACAAAAACATGATAAAATTTAATACAAAACAAGAGAACAATATCTGTGGCATATTTTACAGGCCACATTTCTCCTGAGCATGAGGAAAAGTCATGCTCTGACTGGATATGACCTTATCCCCCTTGGTTAGACAAGGAGAACTCGATCCCCAGGCCATTGGACAGCCAATGTAAACAATATAGTCTGATATATATTTTTGAAACTGCGCAAGAATAAGCAGCAGACATGTTGCAGACTTCTTAGAGAGCAGACATGTTCTGACTTCTAAGAAAGCAGACCCTCTGTCTGGCGGAACATCTAGCCAGGTAGAGAGAGAGCAAGTCTGCTTGGTAGGTATTATAGCCTTTGCCATGCTTAGATGCTTAAGCTTTCTCTGCATAGAAATTAGCACTTTAATAGATAAATAACACCTCTGATAAAACTTCATGGAGTCAACTTTTTCGTCATTATGCCTCTGGAACCATGGGAGAAATCTACAAATATCCACTTTTTAACAATTAATCTAAGCTACAACTTATCATATTTTGGCCACTCTAAAGTCTAAAATGTCAAAAATATCAATATCAAATTTAGACAAACATCATCAGGGAGTTTTATAAGCTTTCTAATAATTAATTAAAACAATAATATACAGCAAAAAATACCTAATATTTCTGTCATAGATTGACTCTGGCTGAAAGCCGAGAGCCCACACATAGATCTAAAATTTCTCAGAGAAGGGAAAAAAACCCTTGACTTGTGATAAGGATTACAAGCAACTGTTTATTAACTACGTCACACAAGCAAAACAGGCTCTAACTTAGAATGTTAAGTATTTACTACTACTACAACTACTACTACTACTACTATTAAAATCAGAGCTTAAGAGTTTAAGGATGAGCAGTTTGATAGTTGTTACAGACACCTTTCTTCTCCGAACCCTCCCTTTTAAGATCCTTCACCTTCCCCCAACAGCTCGGGAAGGCAGGTGTGGAGGGGGAGGGGGCGATTACAGTCAGAGGTTTTCTTTGCTGCTGTTCAGAAGAGTGAGAGAGTCCCACCCCAGCTTTCCTCGTGGGGTCTTCTCCATGGAAACAGTCTGCTGCAAACTGCTTCTTAGTGGATTTGTTACTAACAACAGTTTTTTCAGATACTGCTGTCGCATAAGTCACTTTACCATAAGTGCAGTTAAGAAGCTGCTTAGCTGCTTCAGTGTGAGTTCTTCCAGGCCACCAGTCCTCCCAAGAAATGCTGCTCTGCTACTCAGCATGGGTCTCTTCTTCCCATGACCCACACCCACAGGGCTCTATCAAGCCCCTCTGCTCCAGCAAATGTCCCACAGGATCACAGCCTCTCTCGTCCAGCACTTCTGCTCCGGCGTAGAAATCTTCCAATCTTTCCATGGGTGTGCTGCGAATCCTTGATCTCCCACAGTTTTCCTGGGGCCCTATTCCAGTGTTTAAGGCATCTTCTCTTTCTCCTTTCTCCGACCTTGGTGTTAATCAAACTTCCCAGCCTCCTTTCTCTTAATACGCCATGATGTTCTGTGCAGCTTTTTTTTTCTACTCCTTAAATATGTTATCAGAGAGGTGTTGTTGCCTGACCTTGGCTAGCTTAGAGCAGAGAAAAACTCCAGCACCTTCTTAAAGAAGCCTCTCTCATAGCCCCCCCCGGCTAATAAAAAACTCTGGCTACTTAAAACCACAACAATTTCCTTTTACCTATTGTCACTATTTAATGGGGACAGTGGAAGCGAATTTAAAATAAATTCAATATTAAATTGTTAGAGAGTTGTTTGAGTATAAAGGTAGAAAGAATTTTATTAAAACAGGAAAAAAAAAATATACGTTATGTATTAAAAACACCCTTATCAAAACAATATAAGAACCAAAGAAAAAATGAAAAACAGAATTAAATCAAATATTTGATGTAAGAAAACACGAGTAGCCAGCACATAACAAAACAGTCCTTCTCGATGAAATAACACAAGCTTTTTAGCTTGAAGCAAAGAACTGCTTGCAAGCAAGTGTGAAGGGTATAGGAGAGGTTTCAGAGCTGACTCCTGGTGGCTAGAGGGGGTGTTGGAGGGAAGAGGAGGTCAGTGAAAACAGGGACTCCCACATGGACTTCCTGGGGAAGAGAGGGAGAAAAGTTAAAGATAGAGAGAGAACGCAGCTGGATAAGCCTCAGGAGAGCAAACTGGAATTAACTTCCACCCCCCTGGATCTGAGGGACCCACAGGGGCAGGACTGGTCTTGGGGACCCCGAGAAGCCTGGTGGAGATGGGAAGAGGGTCCAGCTCCTGCCCCTGGGATTTTTGGGAACCCACAAGTTTAGGACTGGATTTTGGAGCTCCCGTGACTCTGATGGGGATGGGGAAAGGGGGCCCAGAGCTCCTGCTGCCAAGAGAGAGAGGAGAGAAAGAGGGAAGGGCAGGGTAAGTTTTTCTAGCCCAAACCAGGAATTTGCAATGAGGAAGGGATTCAACTTGATACCAGAGTTCCACAGTGTTCAGAGTACAGTCTCTTAGGTCGTGGTCTGGCCAGCACATGGTCAAAGATGGAGTCGTCAAGGTCCCAAGGAGCAGCAAGTCCCTCCAGCAGCGCGACGTAGCTGAAAAGAGCAATGGCATCTGGGTTTTCACTGGTTTTATACCCTTTGTCCTGGTCCAGAATTCCTTGCCCATGTGTGTATGCCTCTTTTCCCATGCTTTCCCACCCCAGGGGGTCGTAGCTTTGCTCCCCATTGGTCTATCTTCTCCCCACCTACTTCTGGTCCCAAACTGCGGAAAGTTCCTTTGTCTTTTGCCACGTGTTCTGGTTCAAACATGGCGATTGCCCTCCCTCAAACTGGGCACCCCACCCCACCCCACCAACACAGTGGCCCAGGGGACTGCGGCCACAGAACCCATGCCACAGCCATGGCACTCCCAAGAGCCGAGGGGGTGACTGCCCCCCTCAACCCAGGCACCCTGCACTGCTCCACCAACACAGCGGCCTGGGGGACTGCGGCTGCAGGACCTGTGCCATGCCCTTGGCACTCCCGAGTGCTGAGGAGGCAGCGAGTGAGTTGCCACGTGCCAGCACTGTGCCATGTGCCATGGTGAGTGGAATGGAATGGCCCATCCTGGATGAGGGATGGCGAGCGCAGGCAGCGGTGGCCGGCAGCGGCACATAGCTACGGGTGCCCTGAGCAGCGCCGAGCCCCATAGTGCAGGGATCACTGAGCATCGCCCAGCCCATGGGGGCGGCCATGGAGCCCCCCCTACGTCGGGAGCTGCAGCAGGCCAGCGGCTCCGCTCCCTGGCTGTGCCAGGGAGGGGGCAGCTGATGACAGTGGGAGAAAAGGGAGGCTGGGCTTGCATCCCCTGCTTGTAAGCAAAAAGGGAAAAAGTTTTCCACAAAATAAAACCGTAACACCTGTGAAATGAGAAAGGGGACTAGATTTTGTATATGTAAGTTTGGAAAATGACCAGCTGTAATTCATTTCAAGAACCAGAGTTGGATTTTCTAAGACTAAAATATCCCAGAAAACTACAGCCTTGGAAAACTGATCTTGAGCTAAGAAATAGACCCAAGCTAAGAAATTCTTATTTAAGACATCAGAAGACCACATGTACAAGAAATGTAAATCAATGCTGTTATATGCCTGAAAATCAATGGTTTTCTTTTTTAAAGAATTAAGAAAATTAATTAAGAGTGTTGATAAAGTATATCCATACTTTCCAGTGGGACTCGCCTTAGTTCCTCATGATATATTTATCTAAGTTCCAAGTTAACTAAACAACAACAACAAAAAAGAAGTTCATTAGATGGTTTAAAAAGAGGTTTGTTAGTTGTTACTGGGGAAGTAGCGTCAAATGTGTGTGAGCAAAACCAGTCTTACTACACTTACATAGAAATTGCTTCATGGGCCAGCACTAGTAAGAGCAGAATCAAACCAAACCAAACCAAATTAAAAAAAAACTCCAAAACCCAAATACCAACCAACCAAAAAACCCAACCCAAAACCTCAAAACCAAACAACAAAATGGCACCGAAACATAAAAAAACCTCCAAACCTAAAACCACAACCAATAACAATACAAAAGAAGAATGTTTGCATGACCAATTTAGAGCATGAGAAATTTTCCCTGAATTGTGATAGATCAATGAAGGGTCAGATCAGAAGAGTTGATTAATTTGATTCTTCTGGAAGGTGACCACCTGCAGTATGGTGTTAAGACATTGAAAGAGAAAAGAAATACAGAATTTATTCAGTGCAAAACACTAAATTTTCATACAGAAGCCACAATAAAAGCAAGTTAGATACTTGCATTATAAAGAGAGATCACACATAATCCCTGAATGCATAAAAAGAGAATATTTTATAGTTACTGGGAAATTACATTTTTAACTCATTATGCTTAAATTACCTTATAGTGTCTCTGACATATTATTTTTAATTTTTCCTCTGAAACATAAAATATTATCAGCTGCATAGTTGCTTATAAAACACACCACTTCAAGACCTTGTGATTCAGTAGTATATCGGTACCTCCTACTTTCTGCCCCTAGAATATATTCAGATTTTAAAGACCATGTTCTTTATTCTAATGCAGGTATTTTAGAGTCAACGAGTGGATTTGAAACAGTGACCTGTTGCAAGCTATAAGCTGTACTGATGAATCTAGTGGTCCATTCTGGCCTCAGATGCTATGAACTATTAAATAGTCTAAGTGACTAAAATAATTGCTAAGAGAAATAATTTCTATTCCTGCAAAGTTCATCAAAATATTGAAATCCCACTTGCAGCTTGTTCTAACCATGGGTGGAAAAGACAACAAAACAAAGTCTGATAGAGGATTTTTATATAAAGCTCTTTTGCATGGGATGTTAATACTTTTTAAAGAACTTTCAAAAGAAATATCACTATTTGCAATACCTAATAATGAAGTAAATACTCCCTCAGAAGTGTCTCTTCAAATTAATTAATTAAGAATTAACTGCTCTGATGGATTTATCCCCCACCTGAGGGAAGAAAACAAACAGTTCACAATACAGTTTCCATTAAAAAGGAAAACTGGTCACATCCAACTAAAACTGTCTGACACCAACTGGTTCATGCATTAAGTTTTCTCTTATAATTTGGCCTTGATGCTCCAGAGAACATCTCTAGAAGAAGCCAAACTGTAGGGAGTGATTTTGAAGTGTAAAAGCAAAGAAAAGTTTAACAAGACTATTGTTAGAATGTGACAGACAGGATAAGGAGATAAGTCACTTCTCTATGACCTAATATGCCACCCTTTCAAATTTTGGGGGAAAATGTGGGTATTTGATTATGGAAACAAGATGTATGTAGAATGTGGTCCAGGGAAGACAGATGCTCAAGCCACACAAGAAAGTCATTGTAGGTTATTATAACATTGTAGGTTATTATAATTTATAATGCATTTACAAGATGGCAACAAAGGTTTCTTAAGTCCAATATTATATTTATTCCAAAAATTTTAAGATTTTAAAGTGCAAAACAGTTGTAAGGAAAGGTGGATCCAGCATATTTGATGACATTTTTTAAAACTTTTCTTTTACACTCATTAATCTTGATTTCTTGAAGTTGTTTCAAGTTCCAACCCAAGAAAAACAACAACAACAAAAATTTGCCTTAGCAGAGGAGTGAAAGTACAGGACTAAGAGGTAAAACACTTCAGAAACTGTACCTGTTTGACAGCATACCTAACTCTTTAAATGTATTTCAACACAATTAACTAAGAAATATATGGATTTTTTAGGACAGAAATTATTTACTTATAACATTAATCACCAACTAATATTTGATCAAATACTGGGACTTCGAATGCACTTTTACCAATTCGATTTTGAATTTCATTTTGATCATCAATTTTGACAATTAAATGAATTTACCTTAAGAAATGGAAAGATTTTACTACCTGTCATCATCATCACCTAAGGTTTTAACTTTAAATTCCTCTTCTCTGTTACTTTAAAGACAAAATTTACTCCACAGTACACAAACAAGACTCTATCAAACAAACCCTTTTTTTTGTGTGTATAATTTACCTTGTTGATATTTCAGTCCATATAAGCACTTTTTTTGAGTTAGTTTGAGATGTTTACCTAAAAACATTGCAGGAATTCCTTTAGGACTTTGGAATGTTACTGGAATTGTAAGAATGACGCAACATATATGCAATGCGAAAAATTCAGTCTACATTGTCCCTTGTCCCCATAATAACAAAATAAGCCTTATCACATAATTTAGTTTCCACTCAGGTTAAATATTATAAATTTTATTCAAGGCAGAAATGACAACAGATAAACGTATCTATTCTGAAAAAAATATATCATACAAATTATATATTAAACTATCTATTTGTGTAATAGCAACAATAATCTGAAAACTAAACATATATTCACTAAGAAGACCCATTGTATTCTGTGGCTTTTCCAAAAGTCCTTATTTTCCAACTAAAGCATCAAGAAAAACTTAAATAGAATAACTGAAATACACCAATTTGCATGTTGCAATAAAGGGGTTTTTTCATCAAATGTAAACTAAAATAGAATTCCAAAGAGATTTAAGGAAGTTACGCTCATCCATTCAGATCTTTATTTTAGTTTTCTTCTGTTGGGGAAAATATTATGCACTCTGCTACTTTTTAAAACCAAAATAAATAAGCATATTACTGTTGGATGGGGGGTGGGAAACAGAAAACAGAGAAACAGTCAGAAACAAAGAACTTACAGTATATTTTATTCTGAAAACAAACAGCAACCACACAGAGTAGACTGCCTTTGAATTTCTATGAAACCCCATCCATTTTACTGTGCTGTAAATTGTACGAGTCCCTTCAGTAGTAAAATACAATTTAGTTTTGCTACTGAGGGACTGTACAGTCTCCTAAATAATGCACATAATGAAAATAATGTATATTATTTATCACAGTGAGTTTTTAAGCAGTGGAAGAAGTGTCAAGCAGTGGTCATCATTGGTCAACCACAAAAATACATAGCTGGAAATTAAGAGAGCCATAATGATGGATAAGGAGAACAAGGACTTTCTGCTTTTCATTATGGACATTTAGGGAAAATACTGTAATAGTTACCTAATTTATGTGTTGAAAAGTATTTCAAGAACAGTTTTGGATTTAAGCTGCCTCACTTTTAAGATGAAATAGCCCAGGTTTTCAAAACTGTTATATTGGTCACCTTACAATTTTGAACTATTTGCATAATAAGAAAATGAATAATGAAAATGAAACCATAAGCAGACAAACAAACTAAGCTTCTGAATATGAGAAGAAAACAGCTGTTGCTTTGATTTAAATAACATTTTAACCTAAATGATCTTTATCTTGGGAGGGGAGGGAGATCTTTGATATGTAAAAGTGTGGGCATTTTCAGTGTCTGGATTAACTACACCACATCTGAACAGGTGCAACAATGTGACAATTCTGAAAATCAGCAATAGTCAATCTTAAGATTCCTTATGCAATTCATTCCACATTCCCTCAGGGATGTGTTATTTATTGGCACGATGTGTAATGAAGGACTGGGATGAAGTTTTACTTCTCTGTCAGTCATTCTCTTTCCCTGAACCTAGGAAATAAACCTCCCTGAGTTTCATCTTTGCCAAAGGTATACTTGGCATTGGAAAAAGAATGGAATAACATGGGTGTCAAACACAAAGTGAGTGCTGAACAGCAGATCCAGGCCGTTCTGTTTGCTCCTTCTGTTGTTAAAGAACCTGGGAGATGGACCTGCAGGTAGAATGAGGTAAGAACTTCTGGTTTCAACATTCACACAGCCAAAATGACTTTGTGTTAAGATTACGTTCACAGGAAGTGCATCTGCCAAAATCCTTTTAGAGAAACATCATTCAGACACCCCAAAAACCCCCCCCCAAACCAAACAACCAAAAACCAAAACCCAAAAACCAAGCAAAAAAACCCCAACCCCTCAGAAAGAAAACAATTGCACTATGCTACTAATGTATAAAAAAATAATTCTTGGTGTCATTTTCTCCAGGATTTTTCAACACTATTTGATGCTTTTTTGACAGAACACGTAGTTTTTAATATTACACAATTGTGAAATCGGGGGGTTTTGAATGGAAAAAGTCTGAATAACGGGCCTTAAGAACAGGGTGCATATATTTAGTAGTAACACAGTCAGAACTTTATACACAGAGTCACTTACACCCCAAAGAGAATTTCAGGGAAACTTTCCTGAGAGCAATTCATATGAGGAGCAGCTGAGGTAGCTGGGAATGCTCCACCAGGTGAAAAGAGGTAAAGGTGAGATGTGACAGCAACTATAATTTCCTCAGCACACAAAAGCTTTCCAGTTTCTTCCAGCTGAACCTGCATTAGGACTTATTCCACTATGGTAACATTTTTTTTAATAAGCATTGATTAAGTACATCACATTAAAAGAAATGCTGTCAAGTTATAGCTCCTGTGGAGGAGAAATGACAGCTGTCCGGAATCCACACAAGAAGCAGGCAGCACCACTCACAAAACAATTTTGCTAAGATAATTTGCCATTACCTGTGGTTGCTTTATAAAGTAAACATTGTGATAACTTGTTTGATAGTAAGAGCAACTTGCTTTGTCACCTAGGTGGACCCTGTTCCACAATGTCATTCTGCACTAAATAATTCATTGAAAAGTACATTGTTTTAAACACTTGGATATCTATGGGTTCCTATGGTATCATAAATGGACCATTATTACTATTTCCCTTTAGAAGGAGCAAGGTTTTTAGTATATTTAAGTATTTCAGTATATTTTTTGCTAACTGGGATCATGGAGGCTAATAGCACTACTATCACATGGTGGGGTTCAGAATCCATCAAAATTCACTTTCCACCAGGATCTCACTGTAACTTGACACAGTTTCTTAAGTCCAAATATGTGCTTTACACAACCAATGAGTTTTCTGATTGCCCAGTGTTTCTGTTGGTACTCCCAGCAAGGAGCAATAGTGGCCCTTCACTTCTGTGAATTATTTAGTGCATATCTGATATAAAATATGTGTGCTTCCATAAAAAAAAAAAAAAGAGTCCTCACAGGTTTAATTCAAGAGCCAGATGATACAAGATTAAAAATAGCCTCAAACTTAAAATTAAAGTAATCTGTAAGTTCCAGCTTCAGCTGACTAATATCTGTAGACTCAAGAGCAGGCAAAGGTCACCAGTGATGAGCAATGACACACTGGTGGAGACAAGAATTTCTTCTCAAGTCACTGACTGCCTGATGATGACTCTGATGACTCACCACGCTTCATCTGACTGATTTTGACAGAATTCAGAACCTCTTTTTACATCTCAGATGAAAAGGTGTCATAAGAAATCATGTGCAACCTGATTTCAAATAATCCAGGTTTATATTTTATTCTTTAGTGCCTGGTGTAAGCAAGAATTTAATGCATCCAAACATGAGGGATGTGTGTTAAATTCGCTTTATTAAATTCTTCCCTTTTGTGTGTGTTTTGTGTGTTTGTGTATTGGAGTGGCAGAAGGAGCCAGAAAGATTTATAGACTTTATTTTCCGATAAGATTTACAAGAGAAAAGGTCAGAATTTTCAGCCAGCTGGCATCTAAAAAATAATAAAATGTACAGACAACTCTTTGTTAAGTAATAAAATTCAATGTTGTTTTCATTACTATCTCTTACTCTTGCCTTCTTTTTTATATTCCTTTCTTCCCCACTAAATTCAATAGTTTTAACTCCACCATATTCAATAGTTGTAATTTAAACATACCCTTGGTTCAGGAAGGTAAACAGAATTTCTTATCTATCTGTTACACTGTTTTTGTTCCTTTTGTTTCTATTAAGCAAAGTCAGCTTGGAAACGTCAGACCTTAAGTTTGCCTTAAAAAAAAAAACTCTTAAGAGAAAAAGAGAGGTGTTAGAAAAGTTCCACAACAGGAAGATGGCAAGGGGCAGACAGAACAAAAAAACCCAAAGAACCAAACCAACCAGGAAACCAAACCTAAAAAAGAAAAATATATCAGTTCTATACATTACGTGAAACAACTAAATTAAAATGTTCTATACAGAATTTATACTAATTTAGGCAGAATTCTACAGGATCTTATCCAATTGAACTTTCTATCAGCAACACTAGAAGATGAAAGACTGAGATAAAGTTCCAATCTCCCATGAAAACTATCTGCAAAAGCTACAGCACTGCTATTAAAGCAGGAAATAAACACCAAGACAAATTAATATGCAAGTCTATCTATAGCTGTACAACTTAACTTCTTGATGGATAGTTTAAATCAGATTTAGACATGCAACCCATGTGTATTTGTTTGAATAAACCCAGAAAGCAATACTGAAAATTAAAACAAGCGAAACAAAAAATAACTGACAGGATTGGATACAACTTGAAAGAAAAAAAGACAAAAACCAAGCGATGAAAATCCAAACTGAATAAGCACATTTGAGAAAAAAAATCTTTGCAAATTAATGAAGAAATGAGAACTAAGAAATGTTTTTGGCATTTGCAGAAATGTGAATGTAATTTACTCAGATTCTTATTTATTTACAATTCATATAGGGAACATCTACACTGCAAATTAGTTATGGTTGGTTTTACTACATTAGGCAATCTATTCCACAACATTTATTGCAGGACAAGCATGTGGATGTTTCTACAAGGCTGATCAGGTACATTTTACCTCACAAATTTTTCCGGCAATGTTTAAAAATAAACACTGAAGACTGAACACGTACTGTTCTGTTGGACTAACCCTGCCTTGGACTGTGAATGGAACACTTTTTTCCATCTAAAATAAAGGCTGGATTCCTACACAAAATATAGGAATCTAGAATCTGATATCAAAACAAGAAAGCACAAAATAATTTTGCTATGGACAATTGCACAGTAAATTATGTAGCCAGATAGGTGTGATATTTCTATTTCTATTTTCTATTTCTGGAGATAAAGGCCCTATATTCATTATTTCATGACAAATATTTAGTATATAAATTCATGATTTAGAAACAAGACAGGGAAAATATTCATGGTGTTCACATCAACCTAATAAGCCAATAGGTAGAATAGTATATTTTGCTACATATTTGTCAGGAAAGTTTTATTACTGTATTAACAATCTCAGCCTGGCAATCAACGTGAAAGGTTCTTTTCCACAGGACATTTCCTTTTAAAATGACAACAGTTTCTAGGAGCAGCAGGACTGCAATGGTAACTCATATTTTAGATGGTGACATAGAATCACAGACTGGTTTGGGTTGGAAGAGACATTAAAGATCATCCCGTTCCAACCACCCTGTGATGGATAGGGACACCCTCTACTAGACATCATAAGAGAAAATTTTTGAGTAGAAATGCGTGTGTACCAAAAAACCACAACAGAGGTTGCAAAGAACAATAGAGACGAAAATAAGGAGCACAAAACACTGTACAAATTAGGAACAGTGTTACCCATTATCAAGAAAATGCTCACAAAATGGATATATAACACAAAATATCTATTTTTATATGATTAAAAACAGAAGAAAAATGTCATTATATTCCAAATTAATTTTTAACTTTCCTCTAAGCAGCCCTTTTTATCACAAGCTGCAACAAGCTTTTATAAGTTACCACTGTGATACAAGGCAGATGAACTTGTGTTCTGCCACTGTTTAGCATTGTTAAAACTAAAGCTTTTAGTGGAACTTACAAAGTTTTCATTGGAACATTATCTTGATCCCTGAAGACACATCACTGCTGGCCTACCTCTCTTTATTTTCAGAAAGCCAGCATTGTGCATTATATACCTTTGAATGTCTGTGTTTTTGTGTAGAAATCCTTCTGGTGTGCCACTAACTAACTCAGAAAAAGCCATATATTTGGTTCCCTTTACAAGGAACACTGCCTGGTTTAGAGGAGATGAGAAGTCCATATTTCTTTCTCTTACTTCCCACTGCACCTTCTTCTGTGTTAATCTCGTATATTTATCTCCCTGAAGGAATTTATCGCCACTATATACTACAGGACTCTCACCTCACTAAGCTTCCACACTTTCAGGTTCTCAGTTTCAGCCGAAAAACTGCAAGCCCTTCAATATTTCAGTGGTTTTTTCTATTCTGAAGAAACCAAAGAGCTGCATGGACAATAGTGGAAAGAGGCAGAAATATGTTTGGTGTCTTTTAGTGATAAAGAGTGGAGAAAAAGCCCTGCAAGCTGAAAGATCTTCTAGATCCATTTACTTAATATGAGTACCACTAAGATGAGATTTTTTTCAAATCCAGCTGAAACACCTTATTTAGAACCTGAAAAACAGAATAGTAGAATATACAGAGTTGAAAAGGGTTTACAAGGATCATTGAGTCTGACTGCTGGCCCTGAGCAGGACAGCCCCCAACACATATCAAAACAGTATTTTTTCCTCTCATAATTAATGCTCACTTTTCATCTGCATTTTTTAAATGCAAAAATATATTATTATGAAAGAAATTTTTGCTTCCCATTGTGCTAAGTTTATCTACAGACTAGTATTTTATATATACATATATTATCTATGTAGTTTGTGCATCCCATAAAGTGGATCCATTGGTTTTCCAGTAAATTGCAGACCTGGCCATGAATTAACCAATAAGAAGTATAAAATAGTATTCTGCTTCTCAGGCTGGATTAAATACCAGCTGCTTTGACTAAACATGTAAAAAAATCTATTACTTCCTAATGAACATAATGTTCTACAATCAAGTTGATTGGTATTATGTAGGGAATTACAATTTTACTCATGGTTGCTGGGAATGATATATTCTTCTGCAGCATCAGCCAGGCCTCAGAGATAAGAAGCTTTAAGAATTTAATTAGAAAGGGGGTTTAGTCTTAAAGATATGCAAAGAAGATTAATACTAGTGGGCTTGAAAGCTACATGGGATCTCTGATGACAACTCCTGCTTCGAGGCAAATACTTGTTTTCTAATTTAAACCAACAGTACTAAAAACATTTTGAAGGGATCTATGCAGGCATTCTTATTCTCCAGTTGCAATGACAATCAAACATTGACACTAATCTGAATCTCTGCTCTCAGAGGTACTGAGGGAAACCGCTGAGATTCATAGCATTTGCCCTTGGAAATTTCCTACAGAGGTGGAGCAGCCTGTCAGTTACAGCCATCACCATCATCCTCCTGTGATCATTACATACATGAGACATCACTAAAAGAAGCACACTGGCAACAACAGATGGTTTTGATGCAACTGATGAAAATTTTGTTATTTCTTGTTCTTTTATTGAAAATGAGGGTGTTGTGGGTTTAAGTAGGCAGAGTTATTTATTAGCTGGGGGGGGCTATGAGAGAGGCTTCTTTAAGAAGCTGATGGAATTCTCTCTAAGCTAGTCAAGGTTGACTGGTAACACCTCTGTGATAACATATTTANAGTAGCAAAGAAAACCTCTGACTGTAACCCTCCACACACACCTGCCTTCCCATGGTGCTGGGGGAAGGTGAAGGATCCTAAAGGGAGGGGTGGGGGTGAGAAAGGTGTCTGTAACATCTATCAAACTTAAACTCTTAAACTCTGATTTTAGTAGTAGTAGTAGTAGTAGTAGTAGTAGTAGTAGTAGTAGTGAATACTTGCTATTTAGTAGTAGTTAATACTTAATAGTCTAAGTTAGAGCCTGTTTTGCTTGTGAAATAGTTAATAAACAGTTGCTTGTAATCCTTATCACAAAAGTCGAAGTTTTTTTCCTTTCCTGAAAATTTTGGATCTGTGTGTGAGCTCTTGGCATTTAGCCGGAGATCAAACAATAACAGAGGGATAGAATGATCTACTGTAGGAACCATTGTGCAACCATAAAAACCTGCCACTAGTAATTGATGAAACAAGTTTGTCACTCATGAGCTTTATGAGAAACCCCACTGAAAGGATGCAGAGATTTTGAGAACTGCAACATAGGTGTCTTAGGACAAAGATACTATGGTTTATAACACGGGAATGCTTAGAATCATAAAAATTAGAGAATCTCAGAATAGCCCAGGTTGAAAGCGACTTTAAAGACCAACCAGTTCCACCCTCCTGCCATGGGCAGGGACAACTTCCACTGGTCTAGGTCGCTCCAAGCCCTCTCCAACCTGGCCTTGAACCCCATGGCAGAGGTGCTCCATCCCTCTGACCATCTTAGTAGCCCTCCTGTGGATCCCAATCCTCCTTTGGATCCTAATCACAGTTCACAAATGAAACAGCAGTTATACAAAAATGCTGTAAGTGCTGAAGAGGGAATACAACCTTTCTGAGATAGAAATAGTGAGACCAAGTCTGAGGAGCAGAATGGGGAGGGAATAACAGAGACCCAGTCTAACACCTCTGTAGATTAGTTTTCCAAATGCTTTTTGTTGTGTATGAGAGAACAGAATATTGCAACTTCACATTCTAATTTTGGAGTCTTCTCATACAGAGGGTGGTTGTGACAGATACACCTTGTTTGTACTCAACATTAAATAGAAGACTTTAACAGATGTCTCCCTGGCACTGTAAATACTGCAAGTGTTAAAATAGCCTTGGCACATAAGCAGTCTTAATTAGATGTCAAACAGGAAGTCCCATCTGAATAAATAAAACTTTTTCATGACACTGTATGCTCCAAATATTGCACCATAGTGTGTGCATAGTATGTACCATAAATGCCTGCTCTGAAAGGAGCAAGATGATAAAGATTTTGATGATGCAAAATGGTATGTTTTACCTATGAAGACTGTTAACTTTGCTTCTAGAAAGTTAAGACAGCCAAGGAAAAAGCAACAGCTCAAAAAACATGTCTTCTTTACACAGAACAGCTGATATCAGCATAGTTTAAAAAGTAACACTCCCAAGCCATATCTATTTTTGTTTAAAAAAAACCCCAACAAACAAGCCCACAACAACAACAACCAAAAACAAAAACAACAAAAAAAAAACCCCCACACAAAAACCCACACACACATAAAACCAAACCAAACAAAAGCAAAACAAAAAAAAAACCCAACCAAACCAAACCAAAAAAAAAAATCAACCACCTGAATCAAAAGTAGCTCAATCCTAGACAAACACAGGAGAATTAAATTTTCTTCTAAGATGAGTGAGTCAATGATATAAATTCCTGTAAAGACCAATGTTTGAAGGCACAGATGTCAGTTACAATGCAGAGGAGAAACTAGAATATCCCATCAAAATTACTAGCCTGAAGCAATAGCAAAGCAGGATGAGGAAAGCCTTTTGGCTAGAAGTTCTGTCACAGGGATACCCATCCATGGGATTGCACTTAGTTCAAATGGGTTTGACAGAAATTGACCACTTATGGCTACTATCTCTGACGAGAGAACCAGATATATGCAAACATTCATCTTTTTATTCTGTTGCCTTTTAATCCAAATGTCTAATTTTTCCCTGCAGTGAAGGAGAAGCTTCACACAACAAGGCTGCTTCATTGCACTGCTTCATTGACTCCAATCTATGCTGAACTCCTGCTGATTGCAGACTCACTTGGTGTGCACCAGTTTCAGGTACCTCCTCAGTACAGGCAAAATTAATTGAAATTTTTCACATCTGTATGACTATCTCAAGATAGGTTTTCCTCTCCTCTAGCAGTCTTCCAGCACTAATGTGCACTGATTAGGTCATCTATGACATTTCTTTCTCTTCTTCTCTAAGTAAAAATGTTTCTGTATGCTAACAGCCCAAGTTCTAATTTACACGAATGGTGGTACCAATTTTTTTACCTGCTCTTATCTGCTCATCCCTCCCCTTCAAGCACGTGTCCCTTCCTAGTTCCCTTAAGAATTATTGTTAGTAGTTAAGACACTGAACTATTAACATAAATTAGTGAAGTTATGGAGGACTTTCCTAGTACATCGCAAATAGTGTTCACTTTGTGTATGATATGATGGGAAGGCCATGGTGAAAGCAATTATATCACTAAAATTTAGAATAACCGTTTATAGCACAGAATCCCAGAATAGTTTTGTTTGGAAGGGACCTCTGGAGATCACCCAGTCCAGTTCCCCTTCCCAGGCAGGTTCACCTGGAGCAAGTGACAAAGGAATGTGTCCAGGTGGGTTTGGCATGACAGGCAGACTCCACACTCTCCCTGAGCAGCTGTTCCAGGGCTCTGCCACCCTCCATGGAAACAAGTCCTTCCTCACGCTGAGGTGAAACTGGTTGTGGTTTAGTTTGTGGCCATTGCTCCTGGTCGTGTTGCTGGGCACCACTGAACAGAGTCTGGCACCATCCTCTGACACCTCTTGGAGGTATTTGTGGGGATTGGTGGGATCTTCTCTCAGTGTTCTCCTGTCCAGACTAACCAGGCCCAGCTCCTGCAGTCTCTGCTCATCACAGAGATTCTCCAGACCCCTCATCTCTGTGGCCTCTGCTGGACCCTCTCCAGTGTCTCCTGTATTTCTTGAACTATGAAGACCAGAACTGTAGAGAGATGTGAGATCATTAGGGCTGAGTAGAGGGGCAGGATCACCTCCCTGACCTTCTGGCCACCCTAGGACACCAGAATATCTATCTATCTATCTATCTATCTATCTATCTATATCTATCTATCTATCTATATCTATCTATCTATCTATCTATCTATCTATCTATCTATCTAATCATATTGGCTTGCACATAGTAGACTACTAAAACTCAGGCAACTCCTAACTTTGGCATCATTTTGAAGAATAATTATCTTTCACGTACATGTAATTATACCATGTATAAAACAGATGCTAAGACTCTTCATAATTAATAATGATTATGAAACACCAACATTTTCAGTTGTCTAGGATAAAGGTTATGAAACCAACAAGGAGGATCCAAGTTCTAGACAGCATCACTAGGTCTGCCTGTTTCCCCAGCACTGGCAAAGCCTCTTGTACTCACAGCCAACTGATTAAGCTATGAATGGTGGTTGTTCACAGCATCACAATATTAATTCAAAATTAATTAAAAAATAGAAGTTGTCACATAACCATGTTTTCTTTCACTAGAATGACATCTCCAGCATATCAGTTTACTCTCTCATGAATGATAACACATATCATACTGAGAAAAAATTAATACAAAATTGAAGATTATATGTGTGCAAAAAGCTTCAGACCATACACACAATTGCTTGGTTTTGATCCTCTTTCCTGTGTTTCAGTACCTTGTCCAGGTGGCTTTTGAATGTCCTCAAGGATGGACACTTCCCAGACTCTCTGTTCCAGTGCTTGGTCAATGTTGCATTTAATTGTTTATTAACTGAATTACTTTGGGGGGTTTAAAGTAACAGTTTTGGTAAGTTGACATCAAATGTTTGACTACTAAGTAGTGAGTATTTGGTGTGCTTGTTACCATTTAGAAAGAAGAAAAAAAAAAAAAAAGAGACAAGAGGAAACACAGAAACACAGAGAGAAAACAGGTGAAGGAGAGGAAAGAAGGAGGAGAGGAAAAGCCTATTGGAAACATTCGCTGAAGTTATTAAAGACCAAAAATCAGAACAAGATTTCCTACTAGCTGAGCTTATTTCAAATATCTGAAAGGTGGGGAAGATGGAAAAGACCACAGAAGGCAAGTCTGAGTAACTCAAAGAAGAAACATATCCCTGTAAATTTGTTTCTTAATGTAACAATGTGTAGCTGCAAAAGATCTATTCCTGTCCTAGGAGGAAAAACAGGATCCTCTCTGCTTCTTCCTGATTTATCAAATGAGTCAACTTAGACTGACTCCTTGCTGAATTACAAATTAACCTGGAACAAGGACATATCCCTGACAATGCCCTGTTTCTGGTTAATCTAGTACTGAAACACAGGAAAAAATAGAAACGTGGTGTTGGAAACCAGAAAAGTAGAATGACAAAAAATTTTTAAGATGATTTCCTTCAAGCGTGTGACAAAGACAGATGAAAGAAAACTATCACAGAGGAAATTAATCATTGGATTAATCATTATTGCATATAAAAATAAGCATCAATGATTAGTAGAATAAGTTATACCTGAAGCTATAGAAAATTTAAAAATTATTTAAAAAAATCTACATAGATACATTTGAAACAAGGAGGTGGAGTGAATTTCTGAAGCCCAAGTATTGTGTGTTGGGTATAACCCTGTACATTTTGTATTATGCTTTGTTTTGAGTTTTTTTTAATTTTGATCTTAAACCCAGAATTTTACTGTCAACCTTAAAAATCATAACAAGAAAAAGTAAAAAGCTAAATTAATAAAACAACATTAAAAATTTACTTAGGTCTTATTAAGTAATCACATAATTAACTGAAACAGTGTTTGTTCAAATACAAATATAATAAGTTTGTATACTTGAATTTCCACACTTCAGATACATTCATATAGGCCCCTGGTGACAGAAATGTTATTGACATTATATAAGCAATCTGTAACAAACAAATGCCTGACAAAATCTGCAGACAAAATCTCTATTTCTGTGTTGGCTGCTTTTGTGACATTCTGAAATCTTTTCAAAGTGACACAAACATCTGATATTCCAGTTTGCATGTGTATAATAGAGGTGCATTTTACACCCAACTTCTAGATTTTAACAAATAATTAATTAACTGGAATGACTTATAATGGGTATTTGTGTTTTAACTTTTGAAAATTACTATTTTTAAAACATTTTTTCTGATACACTTTTCATTTCCTTTTTTTTTTTCCTGAAGTTGGTTTAATATATGGAGGTAAGATTAAGGAAATAAAAACCACTGTGTGCATTTAAGAAGCAAGCTGTTTATTAACTAGATATTTAAACAAGGATGTAATCAATTGTAGTTAAGGTTTAAGAGCAGAATGTGACAAGAGTTAATAAGGAGCAAAATAAAAGAAGCTTATTTGATATTTTTCAAAGATATTTTCACTGTTTGAAACAAATCAGCCCAACTGGGCAAATTAATTCTTGGGTTGCTACAGGGAGATTTTCCCCACGTTTCTTCCAAGCTCTAAGAAGAGAAGAGTTCTGCTAAGGGAGTTGGAAGGAATTAGCACAAGCACAAATGATTTCAGACATGCCTGAAGGGAGAGAGAGATCAGGCAGGGCCATGGCAAATGCAATTAAACTCTCAGGTACAACACGTGGCTCGTTAAAAAGTCTGACACAAATTTCAATGGGGATCAAAAGATACTTCCTTTTACCTTTGATTCAGTCAAATTCCAATAAGCCTCACAAGGAGAAGGAAAAAAAAAAGAAAGAGGATAAAACAGAAAAAAAAAGTTAAAGGGGGATGGAGAATCATTTCTTACAACTGTCAGGGTTCTTGCACCAGTGATTCTCTATTCTTGACACTAAGAGGATCATTTGTGTTATCCATGACTGTGAGTCCAATGGGACTATAGGGAATTAAAATACGAAACAGAAACTGCCAAATTGCACTAAATCAGTGACTTCCTCAATCCAAGAGAAAAAAGTATTTTAGGAAAAACAGTATAGAGTCCCCATATATTATCTGCATTAATCAGAACTGTGTAATTCTTACATGGTTGATACAAGTTTACGCAGGAGACCAATTTAAGTATTTTCATTGCATGATTTTCTAGTGAAAAGATTTTCCTTAAATCTTAATTTCCCAAATTTCTATGATGCCTACAAGATTCTTACAGTTTATAATTTTCCAGTTTATGGTTAAATAAGCCAACCTGAATAATCTTCAACAGAAGGCCTATAGTTTTTACATGTCCTGCTTCACAAAATATTAAACAACTTCAGACATTTTCCATGCAGTTTAATAATGAGGAAATATATTGAAGTATTCTTTCAATTTACTTTCTGATATTTTCATGTAAAAGAAATATTATATTAGGTGCAAAGTGAAACATCCTTATATATGTACAATCACAACAAATAATCCGATTTTCTAGAATTATAGTAAGCACTTTTTGTATAATAGGGGGGCTGATGAATCATAGAAAATTAATACACTTAAAATGTTTGCATTTACTAAGAACCAGGCAACATTTAGTGCAAATATTCAGTAATGTATTAAAAAAACTAACAAACAAAACTGAATAAAAAAAAACAAACAAAAAGAAACAACCAACCAACTAATTAAAGATATACCATCTTCCACATTGAAAAAGATAAACAAGTGCCATTTGTCTTAATGTCAAAAAAATTGGGTTAAACTCTGGATTTTGGAAGGAGTGTTGCTAATGAAACGTTGCTGTTACAATCCATAAATGTATAAAATAGATAACTTACAAGCATAAAATATACATTTGTTTATATATGATTCAAATTTCAGTTGAACTGTATAATCTCTGTAAATTTTATGTATTTCATATAGCATAGCACCAGAGTATAAGCTTCCAGAAATATATTCTCACAAATAGCAGCAAATGCACAGTCAAAAGATCAAGAACAATCTATTGCTATTAGGTTCAGTGTAATTAAGCTTGACACAGCTGCTCAACAAGATGTCTGCTACAAAATAAAGGAGTAGGAAAAC
>WEIV01001353.1:1178-18010 GCA_013390005.1 Calyptomena viridis | reverse complement strand
AAACAACACAAACAACACAAGAAAACCCCCAAAGCCAAAAAACCAACAATATGAGAACAATAGAACAATCAAGATTGCCAAGGCAGGTCGTCTCAAGACTCTGTTAGTCAAAGCCCCTGATAAATAAATATGAATTTTGTGTTGACTCCATATTGAGGGGTATTTTGTACACAAAAGGTTCCTGATTTTTCTTTCATTCAGAGTAACTCCATGATTCATAGTACTGAGAAAAATTGTGAGGAAGATGAAGAAGAGTTAAAGTTACTAAGAAGCAATTTCTTTAAAATCTGAAGCATAAAATGATTCAGCACAAGAGAATGACATTTTGCTGTGATGAATTGTGCTCAGCCATCAGGAAACATCAATATGAAATAAAATGTGAATCAGCTGGGAAAAGAGAGGCAAAAACACCAGTCGGAAATTAAAAGGGACTCAACTACAACAAGTAAAGAGGTGACATGAAGAAATCGGGCTGGGTGACATAATTCAGAATAGGATGGGCCAGGGCTGGTAAATGAGCATCAATAGGAAGGCAAGAGGCTATAAGGAGCACAAAGGGCAGCTACAACTTGGAGAAAGGGAGAGAGGGTTGTCAAAGAGAAAGTCATATGGCACTGATTCCTGTAGTGTCCCCCAACAATATTGATGCCAGGCCCCTTACGAGTGATGGAATAGCAGGCATTGTGTCAAAGAGTGACAGAATGTAAAGAGTTTTGTCAAAAACATGAGTATGAAATACTAAGAACTGTGTGTAATTGAGCTAAATAAGGAAAGGCACTCCATTTTTAACTAATTGCTGGTAATAGCATTAGTTAGAGGTCATTTTGCATATTTTAAACCATGGTTACAAATGAAAAGTTAGGATAGAGACTAGTACAGCTTTACAGAAATATCAAGAAAAGTCAATCCTAAATCTGTTGTTTCTAAATGGATAGAATAAAAATAGCTTAAGCAGGAAGGATTAAACTCCTATCTTCCTTATCAATTAGACTTGAAAGCAGTGCACAGTTAAAGTTTACCTTTTTAGATAAATTCACTAGATTGAGAGTGGACTTTTGCTTAGTTGGAATGCAAAATTCAATCGTGATTTTTTTTATTTTTATCGCTGGATCTAAGATAAGATACAAGAACTCTTCTCTGAAGCCCCAGAGTGCTATTTTCTCAGAGACCTAAACCTTAGAAATAATATAGAATCTAGAAGAAGCAAGAGTTTTTGTAATACAAGCATGTCCCTAACTTAAATCACAATTCATTTGCTGAACTAAAGCATAAACATCAATCTTTTATTTTAATTTTTTGTTTGAGGCATAGATGGACTGAACTAGCTCTCAGACTGCCTTTGCTATATTAAGGTCCTCCTTCACGCATTAGCAAACCCAAAATAAATGACTCCTTCTCCGAACTGTTTAAACCTCTGTGTGGGAGTCTAGTGCAGTTATCTCAACTTGAGATCCTCCACTTCTTCTTTTCTGTTGTACAGCTTTTTTTCTGACAATTTTGAGTCCTTTTTCACAAATCTAAGACCTTTGTACACAGCATTAAATACAATATGCTCTGCAATTAAGCAGAATGTGTCATCAAAGGAAAATTACGTATTTTCCTTTGACTAACAACATATCAGAAAAATCTAAATTACTAAGTCACAGAAAATGCTTCTTTTTAGTAGCTTAAGAATTTAGAGAAAATTACAAAGATATCAATAGACACGGGGTATTTTAACATCTTGTCACTTCCACATTTGAGATTGTATATTTTTGCTTGGAACAAATTGATTCAATTAAGCAGTGTTCCCTTTCTCACATGATTATCTCCATATAAGTCATCATTTTACTTTGAAACAACAGCCTGGAAACTACTTAACTCCTAACTAGAAAGAACAGTTGTGTTTTTAAGTAAACAAAGATATGAAGGACTGAAAGCATTATTCTGCTGCCTGCCAAATGTATTGTAAGTGTACTGGGATTTATAGCAGTTATTCTTTTGGAATCGCTGATTAAGTATGCTATCAAATATCATAGGCTTACATATTTTAAGCAAATACTGGGATTTCTGATGCTTACATCTGTAAAAGAGATAAATGAAGAAAGTTTAGATTGTGTAATTGACCATTTCCTCATGTTAATGACATATTAAAGGACTCACTTGCATTGTGTGAATATATAATTCCCACTAAAACTAAATTGACTGCTTTTATCCTGGTCCTCATAGATATTTGGAATTTATACCTCAATCAATGAAATGAACACATTACGTCATTCCTTTTCTTCCAGATCAGAAATTACAGGGCACACAAAATGCTTTCTACATAGTTCTTTTTTAATTTTTTCTAGTGCCATATGGCCAAGGACTCCTCAAAGTTATTTTGCAAACTACTGTCCTCCCCTTGGAAAAAAACCCCAAAAGTATAGAAGGAGAAATCAGGTATACAGTGAAACAGAAAATCA
Source organism: Calyptomena viridis (assembly GCA_013390005.1). Taxonomy (NCBI): domain Eukaryota; kingdom Metazoa; phylum Chordata; class Aves; order Passeriformes; family Eurylaimidae; genus Calyptomena; species Calyptomena viridis. The sequence goes on along the minus strand of WEIV01001353.1, from coordinate 15,566 downwards.
GAAACTGCAATGCGCTTTTTGTGCTCAGCACTCCCAGTGCACAGACAAACTCAAACACACCTCCAGGGAAGGCAAAATTCTAAGGTTAAGCAGGGAAAATGTCAATATTATAACACCAAATAGTGATGCACACATACTGATTCACAGGTGCCCTGTTTTGCAGAACCTGCAAGAATTTGGTTTGGGGTCAAGCTTCAGAGACATTTATTGTCCTGGGACTGAGTCAGCATGAATATAAACACTGCAGCACATCAGTCTTGACAGTATTTTATTAACCTAAAAATAAAAGCAACAAAAAATGCCTAATTTTGTCATGAAATTATGATACACTCTACTTAAGATTATACATTTTCCTGCTAAACAGCCAGATTTCAAAGGGATGGAGGATAAAACAAATGAACTAAGTGAAACGTGACTCATCTACCACAGCTATGAGAAATTATTAGGCTTTTAACAACTTACATAAGATGTTAAAAAGTGTTTTACACTTACATAAGTGTTTAAAATATAATAAGAAAATAAAATACCAACACCTAGGACTATAATACCCCATTCCTTTCTGCTATTTAAAAATGGCTTATTAAGTCAATTTGGCCTCAAAATGTTTAGATATGCAAAGTACATTTATCATCCAGTTTATAAATAAGGAAATGTAAATAAAACTGTGAAGTTGTCAGAGACATCAAAGAGAAGTTTTGGTAAAATCAGGGTCAAAACCCCCTTGTGTGATTTAACTTGCAGCCCATCATGTTAGCTGCAGGTTAATTGGGTCGACGTTAATCACCACTGCACAGTGATGACTTACAGCTCTTGAGAGAAAGAATTAACAGATCCATGGTAATCTGTCCTTCTCTGCAGTGATCATCATGTTTCATTCTGCACCAAGAGGCCACAGTAGGACCAGAATGTGAAATAACACACGAGTGTGAAGTGATCCCTTATAAAATTATTGAGATGACATCCAGCAGGAAGTGAGCAATCACTTGGCCGTTACCATGTCATATTGCTTATAGAATAGGAGCAATTTATTTTGAACAAATGACTACACCAGGGAGGGGACTTGAGCCTTTTTAGCTCTCCTGGTGAATCTGCATCTGACATTGAAGGCAGATGTCAGGATCTCGCTGCACACCTTCTGAGACTCTCAAGAGAAAAGGATAACATTGTTGGCAGGAGCTCCTGACAAAACCATGTTGAGTGGGAAGATCAAACAGCTCTAAAGCCAAAATGCAATTTTCTTGCTGATCCTCCACATTAGAATGGCATTTTGGCTACACCCCGAGTCCTTTTTTGAACCAGCAAATATCTCCTTAGGGAGAAAGCATGCATCAAACAGTGCTAATAATCATATTTTTACTGGCTCGGGTATCATTTCATGCATAAGGAGAGCTTAGTTTTGAGTAGTTTTATCAGCTTTTAGGAGAGTTTGATTCTAGCAAAGCTCATAAGCTTGTGCTTAACTTCAACACCATGAACATTTATGCTAAAATCGCAGAACAACTTGTACTTGAAAATTAACATATCCTTAAGAGATTCAGTCCATTGAATCTCAAAAAGAGAAAAATTGGTGTTAATATTATATTTGACTAAATGAAACAAGTTACCAAGTTTGAAATGTAGTACAGGAATACCATGGGAAGCTGATACACTGGATGCAGTAACAAAACACTCAGAAAATTTTCACTTCCTTTGCTGAGATTCTTGTTCAGCAAATGAAAGCTGCAATTCTAGAAGCATTTGTACAGGCCAAGTATGGAGGTGCATGTAGGTAATAGCGGATATGAATGTATGTCAGGAATTTGAACATCTCTAAATCTGATTTTAATGACAGTATATTCTGGTTTGTACACTGTACAAGGAGGTCATGTTCATATAAAGCAGTACAGACTAACTTGTATAGATATTGATGTGAAAAATGAAGTTTAAATGTCACATTAGCCAACAGACTGACATATCTTTAAGCTCTTAAATTAAGGTAAAACATTCACAGTCATATTTGCTGACTTGTTTAAAAGTATTGCACCAGGTGTGAATAATTTTTTGTGCCAAGCTTTAGAGTATTGACAAGGATAATACATTTGATTTCTGTACATATATGTTTCCGCTGTATTTGTCTCCTTTAATAGTCTACCAGGTCCTTGTGCCCATAACTAAACAAAGTCAGTACTTAGAACTGTGATTTTATAGTCCTACACCGATGCTGAAACAAGATCTGATCTGGGAAGCATATCCATTTTCATAAGAGATAATATATATCTCCCAGGGTTTTTCTAATTTCATTAAGCCCATTCAAACCTCTGATTACTTCAGTGAAAATGTGTATTCTTTAAGAGATCAGACAGAGCAACTTCCAGAAGCAGATGAAGGTACTTAATTCAGTTTGGAGTTTCATTAATGCAGGCTTCAAAATAATTTGGGGACATAATGAACAGCAGCAATTCCCCCTTTTTTTTTAGATATGTCTTTATAATTTTTTTTTAATTATTATTATTTAGTGCTTGTTCAAAGGTTAAAAAAAAAGGATTATTTTGCAACTTCACATTGTGTTCTTCTGATATACAACCCTGGAAATGTAACACATATTTGGAATCTGGATGCTGGTTTATTTGCGCACTAGTGACAAATTATAGATAAAAATATGAACTTTGTAATGCATCGCTGTTTCAATAAAATAACTACTTGCAAGTCTGCTTCTTCTCATGTAGATGTTCTGCCTGATTGATTGAGCTGATCTGTTAATTTTCACCCTGGTCTCCACTTAGATCTTTTACAACTCTGAAAACATCCAGCAGTTATAAAGGCTCTGGAAGAGAGTCTCTCAGTGCTGAAACCTACAGTGAAGAGAACTTTATACCTATACCATAAGGTAGACTGGATTTATTCCCCTAGAAAAGGCAATATCTCCATAGTTAGATAAGATTTCATGTTCATAAATTCTTTAGAACATCATTCTTGGCCATAAAACCTCATAGAGGGAGAAGGAAAACACTCAGATTTATGTTCTGACTCAGCACAAAAGTTTGAGAATTGAATTACTTGTCAAGACTTCAGAAATTATCTGAAGGTGGGGACAACCAAAAGTCTTGAGGAACAGTTGGGTACACTTTCATCCCCAAACTTGTTATCACAGATCTTGCTTGAGTATGTTTGGCCTTGGATATATGCAGGTAAATGCAGTGTAAACAGTAGTGAAGTTGGGACAGGAAAGCAATCATTTTTCCAAAATAAAGAAGAGCAGGTGCTCAGAACCTTTACAATCTTAATAGGCAACGGGATCACAACTACACATTTGTTTTCAAATGTTTCAATATTTTGCTTTTACTCTCAGTTGATCAATTTGGTTCTTATTTCACCAATTTGGCTTAGGTTGTACAGGTTTCTAGCCTGGTCTAGTGGAAGATGTCCCTGCCAATGGCAGAAGGGCTGGAAATAGATGGTATTTAGTGTTCCTCCCAACACAGGTCATTCCAAGATTTTGTGATTCTATGAGTAAAATAGATCATGCTAATTATAGTACTGTATTATAAAGATTTATTGGATAAAAATTAGCCCTGTGTCTTTCTGATAAGTGTTTGGAATAACCTGTTTCATAGAATCATGGCCTCAGTTGGAAGGAACCTTAAAGGCCATCCCACTCCACCCCTTCCAAGGGCAGGGAAACCTTCCACTACCCCAGGTTGCTCCAAGTTCTGTCCAACCTGGCCTTGGACACTTCCAGGGATGGGGCAGCCACAGCTTCTCTGGGCAACCTGTGCCACGGCCTCACCACCCTCACGGCCAAGAATTTCTTGCCATTGTCCCATCTAACCCTGCCCTGTGTCAGTTTGAAGCTGTCACTTGACCTTTGACAGGACACATTGTCCTGTCACTTGACCTTTGTAAATAGTCTCTTCCCATGTTTCTTCAGGTTCTGGAAGGCCACAATCAGATCACTCCAAAGCTTCTCTTCTCTAGGCTGAACAATTCCAAACCTTCCAGCCTTTTCTCATAGCAAAGCTGCTCCATCCACCTGACCATCTTGGTGCCCTCTCTGGACTGGCTCCAGCAGCTTCCTGTGCTGGTTCCCCAAGGCTGGAGGCAACTCTGCAGGTGTGGCTCGTAATGCAGCTGCCCTTGGACAAAAACATGGCATATAAAAAGTTGATTTTTGGTGATGTTTTCAAAGGATCTGAAAGCAATCTAAGACCTATTCTTAAAGACAAATAAGACACTCAGTGATGATCAGTTTTGATCTAACATATTAACAATTGCATTACAACCTGCCATATGTTTCTGACAGTGTTATTAGAGAAAGAAATCTTTAATCATGTTCTACTTTGGATAATCATATTTATGTGGAGTGGAAAAGCATAGACACAGACCTGCCATCATTAAAACAAATAATCAACTGGTCTATTTCAGCAGAGCAGCTGTTACCTCAGTAGGTGGTGGCGATGAAGATGTGTGATTCTTGCCCTGCTGTGTTGACATAAGAGTTTGAACAAGTCGGAAATCATTGTGGAAGGACAGTAGCTCAGGAAATGTTTATACTGAGGAAAGGCTGTGGGAGCTCAATTCGTTTAGCCTCAAGAAAGAAAAGGTTAAGCATGATCTAAATGGAGTTTTCATTGTCATAAAGGGAAGAGCCCAACAAAGAAGACAAAACAGGACTCAGAGCAGCACAGCTAAAAATTGCAACAAGTTACTTGAAGTGAGGTTTCCACTGGATCTGTCTATTAAGAAGCATTTTCAGTGTTAGGATGAATAAGTACTGGAAGTGTTCCCAGAGAGCTGGCAAAATCTCTGTCCTGGAATTACTACTTTTTTATTTCTTGACCGGTCAGAGCTCTGAGGACACTAATTCAAGTCTGAAGTAATCCCTGCTTTGAATAACATGACCTCAAAAGTCCTTTCCAGCCTATACAATTTTGTGATCAATCCCAACAAACCCCTTCACTCACAGAGCTCAAATCCTCCCACAACATTTTATTCCCAGCCCTTCCTGTATAATAAGTATGTTAAATATAAAAATGAAAACAGGCCTGTAAAAAAATGGTCTTTGATCTGTGAGAGATCAGGATCCATTACCTCCTGTAAGTTAAGCAGCAAGTCAGAAACTTGTCTTAATATGTCTAATGTTTGGTGTCTTCCTTTCCACACAACACTTGAGATGAAAAGTGGATATTAAAATATTTCACTTATGTCCAACAAGACCTTAGCAAAAATGTGAACATACTAATAACTATATATTGTAAAATAAAAATTGAATATATTAGATAAATAATATATTTTTATAATGTATATCATACAAAGTAAAAATATATTATATGTTATATTAAATAATATATTTCTGACACTGAGGACTGGAAGACACAATGTCTTTATAAAATCATTACGGTGCAGTGGATATTTCTTTTGGGCAAGGGTGGAGGGACAATTAGAGTTGTAGTAAATGTCACATTCTCAGCTGGATCTTTTCCCCTTATGTTTAAAATAGACTTAAGAAATTATTTAGTATTAACTCGTGCCCCTTTATTCTACATATCTTAAATGTGTGTGCATTTTTTTATACATATAAATATACACACATTAGCAAAGGGAGAAAGTGGGAACAACCATCATTAACTTTTATGCAGAATCAGAAAAAGTTACTCCAGTCCCCTAGACAGAATATGTCAGTCTTTGAGGTTTCCCTTGAAAGTCAGACTGTGAAGCCAATGAACTACATAACTTGCACAGCAAGGTAAAAAATTTCTATTCCATACCCTCTGTTGTCAGTCTTATAAGAAATAGATCCAACCCTGTGGGTGACACACACTGCAAAGCAGAAAAAAATTCAGAATGAGCCAATAGGTAGTTTTTGGCTGAGATTTCTACATCAGAGAAAGAAGAACAATGTTAATTTTGAAATATAGTTTATTCAATTCTAATAGTCATGACAAAAAAAACTATTAAGCAAATACTCTGTATTATTTCATATACAAGGTCTATGTGATTAGAATATTAAATTGTCATGTTTGGGCTTGATCCTGCAGAGAAATTTTGATGTCTCAAAGTCTCAAGTTTTTGACATGGTTGTTTTGTTCAAGACATTCACTAATATATGATAAGCTAGTGTAAAAATGTGAATATAAGATTAATATGACTAGTCAAACTATATGCAAAAAACCAAGCTTACATGAAAGGAAATATTTTCTCAAAGGAAAGTCCTTTGGGCAAGTCAAAACAAAATAATAATTAAATAATAATAATTTAAAAAAAGTCTGTTTCCAAAAATTTAGATCATAGCAGTTTTTAATGCCTCTCAGAACAAGATAACCATTAAATAAGTGGGAGTGTAAGATAAGGAGTTTTGTAAAAGACAAATTTACCCAATGCAGTCCATCTTGCTACAGTTTCAAAGTTAGAAATTTGGTATTTCTAATTATAGCATTCTTTTAATCTCCTTGAATCCTTCCAGTTTGCTGTAGGCTATTTGAATATTTTTAGGGCAGAGCTGTGTGTTGAGTAAAATAAGCTTATATGAAATTTCTATTTCCTATTATAATTTCTAATAAGTTTCTCTTCTTAAAATAGATGAATGATAGCATTGCTAGATTAACCTGAAGAAAGATTTCATATGTTTTAAAAGAAGGAAGGAAAGATTCTTAAAGCACTTCAAAACACAAGAATCTTCATTTGCTAAATTAATCTTTTTCTTTGTGAATATTAGAATTATGTAACATTTTATCTTTTTGAACTTATATGAACAATACAGTCAAAATCTTACCTTTAGATTTCGATTTCTTTCTATAGAAAGGAACTCTGTTTGTTCAAGTACTATGATTTGGGAAGTGGATTTACAATTCCACAGCCTGAGTGACATTTTGTCAAAACAGGCCACCTACCAGAACTGTTTTGAACTGTTTAACCATAAACTCAGTCAGTTAGACTGGTTGAGACAACCAAGATTTCTGAAATATCTTTAAGTACTAAAAACCTCTGCTTACTTATAGATTTGCATACAGAAATAAGGCAAGTCCCAGCAGGTGTCAAAAAACCCCAACTTATTTCCTTTTTACATGTGCTTTAGATAAATTTTAACATGTAATATTGATATCAACCAGAATAGGACAGTGCAAATAATTGGTTCTGGTTCACTTATTTTTAGTTAGCTTTGATTAAACTAAATAAACATTTCACTACAAATGGATATGCTCTTCAGTTGTGATCATTACAAGCTCATCCATGTTGAAAAGGACTTGTATTGCTTAATCATATTGATGATGGAATTGAAGTTTTCAATCAAGTGTACAAATCAAGTTTTCAATCAAATGTATGTGTAGTAAGTTTATCTTGAAAAAGAAAAAAATACAAGTATTATAATTTAGGAAAGGGTTGATTTCCCAGAGGTTATTCTCAAGATAACAGAAAGCAGAGTGTCAGCTTCCTAAGAGTATTCCTAAGCACCTTAGATCAATTCCTTTTTACAGAGCATGCTCCAGCTGCTGTTCTTATTCCCATGAAACATTTTATTTGCGTAGCTGGCTCCACTGAGTGGGATGATCGGAAAGGGAGATGTCTATTTGAAGCTACATAACTTGGAAGCAGCCTTTCAATAAAAGAGCTGCTTGTAATTTCCAAACTAATGATCAATTTGGTTTAATAGCTACTTAATTATCAGATGTTTCTTTCTAAATAGAAGTCTAATAAGTCACTGAATTAGACCATAGTTAAGTAAGAAATTACTTTTCAATGATAATGTATTTTCTTCTCATTTCCCTAAATTATTTCTGTTTTGCCCCTCCTTTTTCGTGGCTTGGTCTGGTATATATACTCTTACTATTCATTTGACTTTAAACAGGGTTAACTACTAGTTTTCTGTAAAAATAAATAAATAAATTCAGGGCCTGGTAATTTAAACTTTCTTCTGCTTAGTTGCATGGCTAATGGGAGGAATTTGAATATGCAGTACTGCAAGTACAGCTTTTGCACAGCTGTGCCAATTCAAATACATTTTTCTGGGCACTGGAGTGTTGGTATGGCCAAATTAATTAGAAAATGGGAGAAGTAAATTAAAAAATAATTTATTTCTCTGTGGAAGGGCAAACAAGTAAAAATGTGCCTTCCCACTGCCCAGAAAGCCTTGGGCTGTTGGCAGTTGGCATAGATTAAAGTAGCCTTTGTGCTCCCAGCTATCCAAAACCATTGGATTGTTTCCTACTAAGAATTGCTAAAATCAGAAGCTAGATGAGGAAAATTCCCTGTTCTTTATGGCATTGGGTTTTTTTTCTAGTGCATATTTTATATTGGTATATAGTTTCTAGGAATTATTTTAAAATGTTAAACACTAGTAGTAATGCCATCTGCCCAAACAGAACTAGCTCTTTGTGTCTTACTACAGATAGGAAAGGTCTTCTAAATACTGAGGGAGTCAGTTAACTTATGTCTATTGTAAAGTCACAAAAGTCCTAAAGAACATGAATCTTTAACTAAAGAAGAAATTTAAGGTATCTGAGATGATGTTCTAACAGGTAATTTTGTTGAGGCAGCTTAGCAAAATCGAAAGTCTTGTAAAGGTCTTTCTCAACTGTAAAAGAAGATTGGTTCCCTCTTTTTTTCAAACCAGGATTTAGATGATGAATTTTCTCACTGATTTATGTTTTTCAGAGGATTTCACGGTGTCATTTTGTGTTGTAAATTGTCCTCTTTTTTTAATTTTTTTTTTTTAATAATTGTTTAGAACAATTGGAATTGTCTAGAAAAGTTTGACAAACATTTCTTCCTATGATGGTAGAACATGATAGAATCTGCCAAGAAGTTTCAATTTTGTGATCAAGACAGTCAGACAGTGAACAGTCCAGTTATTTTAATGACACTCTAAATACAGTCATGTAGCTCATTTGAGCCTTAAACAAATGTGCAGGAAAACACCCTTGATGAAATAAAACCTAACCTGAAATTCTAACTGTCATATAACTGTGAATATCTGTTTGTTGCCTGAGGTCAGTCTTCTGGCTGTTAGGTATTCAAAATGTTGTACTGCTGCTCATGAGAACTTGGGTAACTGGGTAGCTTTTTGTACTTTTTTCCTTAAGGAGTGTAGGTATTTTAATCCTTTTTACTAATAACATGCAGAGATTATATGTCAATCAGACACAGTTAAAATCATGGAGCTTATGATACAGAAATCATTTTTCTTACCACTTGAGTTAAAAAAGTTACAGAGGCTGTTTAGGTGCCTGAAATGTTTCATTATTTACCTCATTAGCCTCTGCAGGAGATGGGGAAAGGGATAGGAAGCATAGTCAGTTTTTTCTGGCTAAATAGAAAAACGTGTATAAGTTCCAATGAGGTCTACTAAAGCAATCTCTGTACCTGGAAAAGGCATTCGGTGAACATGCTGAGGTTTTCATAGAGTTATAATGGTTTGGGTTAAAAGAAACCTTCAAGCCAATCTTGTTCTACTTCCTGCCATGGGCAGGAACACCTTCCATTATCCCAGGTTGCTCCAAGCCTTGTCCAACCTGGCCTTGGACACTTCCAGGAATGGGGCAGCCACAGCTGCTCTGGGCAACCTGTGCCACGGCCTCACCACTTTTGCAGGGAAGGATTTCTTCCCAATATCTAATCTAAACCTACCCTCTGTCCATATGAATCCATACTTCCACCCCTCATACCTCACCCCCACAATATTTTCACTTTAGCCAGGTGATGATTTTTGTGTTGAGAGTATAAGAAAGGGCGTCCAGGTTCCCTCCAACACAGTCACTTACACTATTCCATTAGAACATATAAGGTCCAATTCAAATTTCTCATTAAGTGACATTAAAATATTCTACATGTTGAGTCACTATTATTCCTGACAAATTAAGCATCTTAGTACTATTATGTGACTTAGTGAATTCTAAGACCTGGGCAGAAAAGAAAAATAGTAGGCAAACTTTGGGGTTTTTTTTTCAGAAAAAAAGCAGTACAAAACCCAATCTGATCCATATGTTAATCTTTGGGCCTAGAAACTCTGGTATAATTCTTCAAGTGTATTTGTTAAAAAAAAAATTAAAAATTGATTGTCTATAGTATATTTCCAGTGACTGCTATAAGGTCTGGTGCATGTACTCTTGGGGACATTATGTTAGACAGGAGGCAATTTTCCATTGATCATGTGATATAGAATCCTGAAAATAAATTCCTCGATCTTTGCCTCAACGAAGGTCATTAAATTCATGGTTATTTTGAGCCCTGGAGCTCAAAAATATTTCCTTTGTGAAGCTCTATCTTTTTCTTTTCAACTGCAGAGCTTCACATTTTTCATCTATTTGATAGCCATCTCTGAATTTAAATAAATTATCAGCACTCTTTACTGCTGCAATGTGTGATTAGCATGTATTTCTCACTGTATATTATTGTTCTGTTACTTGGTATGGCCTGTTATGATGTGCCCTACCCCTCACCCCAGATGGTTTGTCCCCTTCCCTTGTCCTCCCTTCCCATTGGCTGGAGCCCCTATAAGAACCAGGGGCCGGAAATGGGAAGGGCTCTTTCCTTGGTTATCCCACATAAGCTTGGACCCTCCAGGTGGCCTGTTGCCACTGGAGAGAATAAACTTATATTATATGTAACCATGGAGAACCGCCAGCACCTTCTTTGTCCTCCGTTTCCCTCAGCCATCCCCTGGGGAGTGCAGGGGCACACTCACCCCTCGGCAAGCCCTGACAGGGGGAAGGCTACATTTTACCATTTACCTCCAGAGGTAACATGAGCTTTCAGAGCAAAACGCTGGCTTCAGTGTCTATATTTCCATGTCCACTTTTAATAAAATGACTTAACTTCAATAAATATTTTCTTAATGTGTGTCTCACATTCCCAAAAAGTAACAACAGTCAGGCAAAAATTAATAGTGCTCTATAAAAAGCATGAAATGGGATTAAGATGTTTGCTGCAGGATTTGTTAATATCAAATGTGATTTGTCTAATCTGCCCATTTGATTTATTGGTGGATGAATCAGATGTAAAGGAAATGTAGTGAAATTAAATGGATGAGTAAACACTCCAGTCACTATATGTGTCTAACGTCATGGTCTGCATTTATTTAGGAGGCTAGTCCAGAGAATATAAAGTTTTTTTTCAACGCTAGAATGTGTGGCTATAATATAAATGCTTGATGGACTGCAAGTTTGTTTGATTTGAGCAGCAGTGTGTAGTGGAGTGGGAGGATGGCAGTGTGTGTTGCTGAGCTGACGAGATAAATCCTTGTCACCCCTGTGCCTGAAACACTTTTCTCCTCCACAAGCAGCTGAACCAACTCATGTATGTCAGCAAAAAGGAGCTCCCACACTGACTGTCAGCAATGAACAAAGAGCTTCTAACCCAGTTCTCCTTTATGGCAGTGGAAAAGAATGATTTCAGCCCACTTGTAAAAATTGCTTCTCATTGCTGTCGGAGACAATGTGTGTATGTCCCCTTCCACTTCTCCTCCTTTCCTCATCCCTTCAGCCCCAGAAAAAACAAACCCTGACCTGTACTTAATGTGCATGTACCATCTGTCACTTTGGGAAGACTAATTTCTGTGAACAGTTTTAGAAAAGTAGTAAAAAAACCTGTGGTTGGGTGCCAGATGTGGGCGACATTGTTGGTGGGTTCATGGGGCTTTGTGCGGGGAAGAAAATTCCAGGACTTCTGAGGCAGATTAGTATGATTTTCAGAAGCATTTATTGTTTATCGTGCAGTTACTTTTATTCACTTCTTTCTCCACACTTACAAATACACTCTTTGTGGTTGGCTACACACAGCAGTGCACATATTTCTACCTGTATTTCATTGGTGCCCTATTGCTCAAGCAACCTGACCTTCACTACTTCTAAATATGTATCTTTATCTTGACTAGCTCCTACCTCCTACACTGCCTGAGCTTATGGCTGCTTTCTTGTTACTGAGTTTTTCTCATCCTTTTACCTTTACATAGGTATGGCCTTACTAGGCCTCTACATAGGCCTAGTTTGGGGGTTCACATGTCCCTTTTCCTCCAAATATATTCCTACGAAAATACAACAAAAAACATAAAGGGGAAAGGGAATAAGTTAATTGTCCTGATTCAATATCTTTCTTCAACAGGGACAGACTCATAGACTTCTAATCTTCTCACTCCAACAGCAAGGAGGCTGGGGGGGAGGCACAAGAGGTTCGGAGGGGACAGAGTCGGGAGAAGTGACCCCAGTTTACCTGAGTAATATTCCTGATCACTTGATGTCAGTGAATAAGGCTGGGAGAACGACTGACTGGGAGGACACTGCTGGGTGACAGTCTGTGAACAAGTATGTTGGTTGTAGGCAGTGGCTTTTATTTGTATCTCTTGTGTTTCTTGAGTTTTATTTCTCTTTCTTTGTCACTTTCCTTTTCAGCATCAACATCATTATTGTTATGATTATCATTATGATTATTATCATTTTCATTTTTTGTTTTTATTCAATTTTACTTATAATGTTGTTGTTTAAGGATTTTTTTGTTGGTTTTTGATTGCTTTTTGTTGTGGTGGTGGTGGTTTGGGGGGCTGTTTTGTTTTTTGTATGTTTGTTTGTTTTTTAATTTTATATCAGGGATTACACTGAGTTTTCTTACTTTTACTCTTGCAATTCTCTTTCCCTGACTCTGAAGGAGGGGGCAGAGTGAACTACAGGCTCTGTGGTGCTCATCTGCTCTCTGGTTACACCATGACATATAGAGATCATTTGACAAAAGCTGAGATCCTGAAGGGGAAAAACAGAGTAATTTACTTTTACTAGCATGAATAAATATAGCTGAATGCATACAAACATCTACTAAATGAGGTGTTGAAACAGAGGTTTTGGGGGTTTGCTTAAGTTAGCAACATGAATTAAACATTTGCCGTGATACAAAGAGCTAAGAAAATGCAAATTTCTGGAGCCATCTTCTAATTAAAAGATAATACCAAAGAAGACTAAAAGAATGCAAGAGACAGATAAAGAAGGCCTCTGTCTCCAAAGCTAGCCAGAATCAACATCTACAATCAAGATAAGTAGCAGGGATCAAGGTGCAAGCGCACAGGAAGAAAAGTTCAAAAGTTCAATCTGAGGAAAACTACAAACTTCAGCCACCAGGAGACCCCCCCATGCGACCACCAGCATAAAAAACGCACGCCCAGAAGGGCAGGGACCTAATTAACATATGAGGTGAGGACAGGCAGGGCCAGGAATTGAATATGTATGAAAAAGTTACACAATGTAATGCATATGGAACACCTTTGTAAATAAAAATGTGGTTCAATCAAAGCTAGGCACGCAAGTCTTTGGAGAAGTATCTCCCTTGTGTCCAGCGCTGTTTACATACCCACTTCGTAATAATCAAAAATTATGGAGTTTTATTTATTCTGTACTGTTTCAGTGTTATATCATTTTACATGGTGAATTTTGAAAACGGAAGACCCTAAAACCTCACCAAGTAGGCTCTACCAGCCAAAGATGGATGTCAAAAATAAGTGTATTGGGAAAATGAGCACAGAAAGAAATTAAATGGTGGTGTCAGAAGTGCTTATTTTTACCAAAGCAGCTCTAGGAATAAACTCCAGTAGAGGTTTTATCTGGCAAACCCTGCAACTGGCATTTATCAATAAGAATGTGAGAAAAAGTATGTTTGGGTGTTTTTCTTATTATTTATCTTGAATCTTACAATATAAACTTTAAGAACTCTCTGAAGCCATTGGCTCATCTCAAAGCAATAAAAAAATCAGTGTGTTTATATTACTGTGTTGTGTATTGCACTATGTAAAAAAGAACACAGACTTCGACGTTTTAAAAGCTGGTTTTTTCATGATTTTGGTTTTGTTGGTTTGGGTTTTGTTTTTGAGTTTGTTGGCTTTTTTTTTTTCACCAAAGGTGGTAATTTTCTCTGGCTTAAATTAACTTCATGATGCAATCAGAACAGATTTGAACTTCTGCTTCAAACCCTGCCTAAAAGATTGTATTCAGATACAAGAACAGCAGGAACAGAAGGAAAAACAATAGAAACAATACTTAAGAAAGCACTGTACCCATAACATTTGTTTGAAGTATAAAATTAAGTTTATTCTTCCTAGCAGACAGAAAAGATACCAGAGATATTCTAATTCTAGTAGTTACTGCTCAAGTTTGAGAGGTTTATACTCGCATTTTTAGTTTTATTCCCTCTTTCTCTTAAGGTTACATTGTGTTCCCATTCATATAGAAGAATACTGTTAACTAATTCATTGGAAAACTTATATTAGTAAGAAAATGCCTTTTTTTCCTAGGTGTGGGGATGAAAAGAGCAGGGAATTCTATCTCGCATAGCAGAATATAATGAAAAATACCCAAAATCTACTGTGCTCAATCCTATGTTAGAAACAATAGAGCCAGTATAACAATTTGGGATTTGTTTTGTCATTTGTTTTTTTTT
>WEIV01001352.1:66279-95074 GCA_013390005.1 Calyptomena viridis | reverse complement strand
TTTGGCAACAGGTGACACGCTTCAGAAACATCTCTTCCCATTCAGTGAGACTGCATGTGCTTTCTCTTTGAGTCCCCTGTGGTTGAAAGAGGAACATTTTGCTTTCTCTACTCTTGCAATTACAGGGCTAAGCACTCTATTTTTGTAGTTAGAGAAATCAGAACCAAAGTCCAATATCCTTTTATTCATGTTAGATGAATGTGATTAATTGTGATGCCCTTGTATTGTATGCTTATACTTTTATTGAGAGAAATGTTTTATATGCCAGATGATACTGCTACTTGGATTCCATCTAACTTTCTTATTTTCTCTTGTATTCAATGCTGTATGTTGGCTGATATTCAGGGAGAAAAGGAATCAAAAATATTAAAACACTTGGAACAGTGAGGCTAGATGAGTTAAATGATTCTATGAATTCTATATTTGATCTTCAACGAGGCTATTTTCAAGTAATTTAGTAATTTTTAGTTAAATTCATAGTAAGACAGATGTCAGAAGTAGTAAAAATGCAGGTGTAGTGTTGTTTCATGTAATTTACGTATACCTAGGTATAATTGAAGGGGATTTCTTTGATTTTAGAGCACTGATGTTAGAAAACCCATGGTTGTTACATTTGTCTGGGTTGCACCTCCCAACAGTTCAGGTAATTTGCTTTCACCCATAATTTATTTAACAAAGATCTCTCATGCAGAACTATAATTGTTACACATGCCTTGGCTTAAGCTTCCTCCAGAGGTATTTTGCTGCTGTGTTTTTCTCTCTGTTTCTTTCTCCTGCTCTTTTGCCCAAGAGAGTTGTTGTTGTGTAGACCTACTGAGAGCCATCTGGTGTGCCTGCTGGGAGGCCAGAGCTGCACACCTAAACAAGCCTGTCACACTGCTCACATTTGTCATAGTGCTGGACCTGCACCTGTGAGAGATGGTCTGCAGAGACAGCTTTTTTATCTCTTTAAAATGTGTGTTTGGTCATAAACTTTTGGATACTTCAGTGCATTATTTCTTATTATTTCTCCANATTATTTCCTAGGGAAAAGACTTTCTCCAACGTTCAGGCAGCTATAAGCAGGTGTCCTTGGTGTTTGAAAGCTGTCCAAGATCTACAGTGAGTTTGGACCTTCTGGGGAGTAGCATTCAGGCCTGCCAGCCACTATCTCAAGGACACTTTATCTGTATACTACACATCCTTCTGCTTTTGGAAAGTAGGAACTTCTATACTGTAGAAACCTGAAGATATGGCTACTTACTGATCCTTTTTTTTTCAGCAAAGGGCAGTACCTTGAGGTGAGATGCAGTAGCAGTTTATTTTGCCTGGATCAGTGTCAAACTTTTCAGCTGAATTTTAGAGCTGACCTGTCTGATCTTTAGATAATCATTTTCTTTTTCTGGCAATGTGCATTTCCTCCATTCTCCTCCTGGCAGATTGTGCTACATTTTTCACCTCTTTCTCAAAGTGTAAGAACTGCTTACATGTAGAAAATCCCCAAATGTTCTCTCCTGTCTTTCTGTCTTTCTAAGACACTTCAAACCTGTCATTACTGGATGGAGGTGTGTGAAGACTTGAAGACCAGCATGTTGCCAGTCATGACAGGGTAAACTGCATCATCCTGGGAGAGCAGAAGGAATGCACCAGTGGTTTTAAATGACTACAAAATTATTTTGTTAGTCAAGTGTGCAGTAAGCCCAACTGCATCTTCCCATCTAGAAGTTGCGAAGTATTGTTCATACTGCTGCTCTTGTCTCATTGCCATGCTAAAATCAGAAAGCATTTTGTACCTGCCTTCTGCTCTGAGTGGGCAGGATTCTCAAACAACCTTTGCAGGTAAGCTGGCTTGGAACAGTGGCATGGTTAGTAGCTTATCTTAAGAAAACAGCTGCAAAAGAAAGAAGGGTAAAACCCACATGGTTAAATAGAGTGCTGAGGTCTCTGATGGACAGAGGAGAATAAAAGATAGGGGTAAAAACCAGCAAGCATTCCTATGTGTAGTGTAATTCTTCATAGTAAAACTCCTGTATAGAATCCATTAATATTTGTTTGCAGACAACACAGCTCTATTGTATTCTTGACAGGAGACCTGAAATGCAGCAGGAGTTCCTGGTTCAAGTCCAGCATTGAAGCAGAGAGGTGCACTAAAGTCAGTGGAGCTCTGTAGTATCCAGTGGAGTTGTCCACCGTGTTATAAAGCCTTAAGATTGCTCATTTTCTGGTGGCTGTCATAAAAATGAATGATGTAAAAGGTATATATATGAGATGGATTTAAGATAGTCATGACAGTTATCATCTGAGCATGTGTGTTAAGATAAACTTTTCTTGAAAGTCTTGTGGTAATTGTGGTGGGCTTCAAAGAAATTGAAATCTTGATTTTAAAAAAGTTCTGAAAACAGGAAGCTTCAAGTTTTAATACCTCAGTAAAATAGCATGTTCATTAAAAAAAAAAATCTAGTTTTTAATTGAGTTTTACAATGCTGTTGTAGCTTCAACTGAGTTTCTAAGATGTTTTTGGATAACAATTGCCCTAGTTGCCCTTTGTCAAACATTGTTTTACATTCAGCTATGCAGAGAATGCTTAATTAGGCCTATTGATTTGAGAAGGTAAAGCTGGAGGTGATTAAGTGTGGGAGATTTTAGCTCCATGGAAATGTTTTTAAGAAATTAAACATTTATTTATGAGCAAAAATGAGCATACTGACTTTGTCTCTTAGGGAGACAAGTGAATGAATTGGCTAATAACATAGTCAGTGAAATGATGAGAGAAGTAAATGTTTGTTGTCAAGTCTTTTTTTTTAATGTCATTGAAGAGCATTAAAAAATGAAGACAGTTTTAAAAAGCGCTGCTGTATTGCTCTGTCTGTCTTGTAGCAGCTTTCAGTTTGTGTGGTGTGGTGTAGGTTTTTAGTGGCTGCTCAGGCTGACTTGAAACTTTTTTGTATTGGATTTGAGAAATCTTCTGGAATTGGGCCAGAGGGTTATGAGTTCCAGTAAATGATTAAAAGTGAAATTGTGTCTAAATGACTCTTTCACTGATATCTAAGCCATTGGAATATGTGTTATCATAGTGGCTGAAAAATCACTTAATTATTTCAGAGAGCTTTATTTTAGTTAATGTAACCCTCTTCTTCATTCTAATACTGATTTAGTTTCTGATCTATTGGATTCAGTAAGTATTTGAATTTTGAATTTTCCATGACCTATGTCATGTTAATGTGTCTTTAATGCTTGGAAAACATAATTTATTCTTGTGAAGGTTTGTGAAGTAATAGCACATAGATCCTTAGAGGAGAGCGAACTTTAACAGCAATATTATGAACCTAACCCAGTATATTTTAACACTGCTGTAGCTCTGTGTGTGAGGACAGCATAGCATTTTCTGTTCTGGCTTTCTGTTGAGTTGCCCAAATTTATTGAAGTAATTTGCCACTCAGGAGAGAAACTTCTGTGTTCACTCTCTGTTCTCAGTTTGCTTTATTTTGAAACCAACCCACTCAGCCTTAAATTTTAGGAGACTTAGTCCCTGAGTAGTATTTATGATGCCGGAGAGGTAAGATGGGTTGTTCTGAGGAAATACTTGCAGAAAAGGGAACTTACCTCAGAAAAACCAGAGTTCAATAATCCACTCATGTGAGGTGATTAAAGTTCCTTTGAAGATCTCGTGTTTGTTTTAAGACCTGAAAGGTTAAGGTTTTTGTTGAGGATGTAACTGTCTTCATACCTTGTTTACTGTTAACTGAAATTGATAGATGAAAATCTCATGATTAAAATCTCACTAGGCTTGTTCAGCATGGAGAAAAGAAAGTTTCAGTAGCACATAGTGGCAGCCTGCCAGTACCTACAAGGAGGCTCATCGAGAAGATGGAGAAACNTCTACACTTCTCATCATTCCCCTGTTTGGGATGACCCAGCTTCTACAACAGTCAAGCAGTGGAACAGTCTGCCTGGGGAGGTTGTTCCATTTGAGCCTTATAGAATAGAAAAAGACTCATCTGGATAAAGCTGACAAAGTGGTCAGATCTCATGACTGATTTGGCTGGAGGCAGGATGTTGGACTAGAATCCTGAGGTCCCCTTGAACCTGAATAGCCCTGTGATCCTAAGATCTTGTTTTTCTTCTCAAAACTGTTTCCACACATGCTCGAAATTCATAATTGTGAAGCTTCAGTCCAGTACTGCAATAATAAGTTGTCAGAGGGTTGTTTTCAGGTTATTTGTTAAAATATAATGGGCAAAACTCAAATCAAGTTCAGTTTACAGGAGCGATGATTCTTACGAGGGACAACCAATGAGAAAGAAGGAAATTAAAAAAATCGTGCTGTTTTTTCCTGTCAGCTATAATACACAGTTTGGGTGCAGCAAAATGTATAGAGTCATTATGCAAACAGTTCAGAGCTCTCAATGTGCCCCTCTGGATAAAATAAGGTGCTTGTATTACTCTGATAGGGTAGAAGCTGGCATCTTCTTTACAGTGCTGGCTTGAGGAAAGGAAGACTGTAACTGAAATAGCAGCTTGGAAAAAACTGCTTCATGGTTCAGTGGTTCTTTGTTATTTTGTTTTAGCCCAGAAGCACTAAAATTAGCTGTCCTCTCCTCTTTGTTCTTATTTTCCTTGTACTCCGAAGTTTGCAAAGTAGAAAGTGTGTTGAGAAGCTACTCTGCAGTTTAACTATCAAAACACAGAAAATGAGAGCCCTTGATCTGGAGACTTAAAATGATCACTTTGATTTTTAGGGTTTGTTCTGCAGTTTGTCTAGTTATGTGCCATTTTCTAGCATAAATTGCTCTTTGGTCATATAAAACTAAGTCATATTTGTTTATGCTGACAGTTAAATTTATAAGAATAAGTTTAATTCTATGCCCTTCTCAATGTCCTCTGTTGTCTTTTGAGTAGTAATGGACGCACAGTCTGTGTGACAGATAGGCTGTTGAAATTAATCCACTAAAAACAGTCTCTGCTTTTCAGAAAATTAAAAAACCCAGTGTCTGCAATGTTGTGTTCTTCTGCAAGGGTAAACAGAAAAGGAGACAGAGTTGTTTAGAGGTGACACAGATGTGACTTTGTCATCATTAAAATGTTTCTTGGAAAAGACTGTCCTGATTCATGAGAATCTCTTCTATTTGAGTGTTTCTTCTGAGTTGCAGTATTAGTCATCTAGAATCATGTATGCTGTCTGCAGTTCTTTTTAAGGATCTTTGCTTGTCTGAAGAAGTTACCTTTATTTTTGTTTTTTCTCAGGGTGGTATGTGAACCTTTAAACACAAAGCCAACTTTTTCACCTCAATTACTCTTAAGACGTTAAGTCAGCTTGTTCCACAAATAACTGTGCTAGAAAGAAGGATTTTGTTTTTCATTTAGTTATTTTCCACATATGCTTGGACTTTCTACTTTGGTTTTGAACTGTGGGAAAACAGCATAGAGCCCGAGACTTTATTTTTATTAAACCTGCGGGGCAGCTACAAGGAATCTCTTCAATTCTTTGCAAGAGCAGCAATACTGCTGTTCTTATAATCCATGTTGCTTGTGGTATCTCGTTTTGGCATGATGAAACCACTGGGGTTTGAAGAGCTGCATATTTACAAATCATCTAAAGCACCAGTCTTTTGCTACAAGCTGCCTTGGCTTTTCATGGCTTAATGCATGTTGTATAGCTAATATTTACTTCCTTGTAGTTTCCAACCACAGAAAAGGATAAGGAATAGATGAGCACTTGATAGTTTTTCATGGCAGGTAGGTACAGCACTTTTGTGGGGGCACTTAGATAGCTGCTGCAAATGTATTTTTGTTGAAACATGGATGGGTAGAAAAAGGGTCAAGTGTGTGTGTAGAGCAAGTGGCAAAGTGTTGGAGTGAGTGGCTTATTGCTAGTGATGATACCAACCTGTGGTTTGACTGGAGAGTCTGCTTTATTGAAGACTTTCCTGGAGTGGCATAGCAGGATCAGCACAACTTCCACACGTGGACAGTTCAAGTTGTTGATTCTTTCAGCGCTGATTGCACGGGTGGGGACTGCTGGTTGTAACCTGAAGTCAGAAATCTAAACAGCTCTAAACACTGAAGTGATACATCCTATACATGTAGCCATAAAGATGCCTTATCAATTTAGTTGAAGGCATTGAAAGGATGCCATCGTGGACTGAGATTTTTTTGAAGTGCTTGAAAAAGTTGAAAGCTTGAAAAAGTTTGAGGTGGTTAAAAGGCAAAGGCAGTGTAAAAAGGCCTTTATGAATGCAGCTTGCTATTGAACCTATGATACCTCTAAATTTGAATTTCTGTATGACAGCAATGCACAAGTTTGGGTTAAGTGGTAAAGTACCAAATAGTCTTTTCATACATAAAAGTCTAATACTACAAAGAACGTCTCTTGCAGGTTTGCAAACTTCTTAAAATTCTCTATAGTTGTTGAAGCTCCAGAGGATTAATGCAGTTAGTGGTATCATTGTGTGTGGAAGAATTGTGGGATGGGCAAAGGGGAAACACTAAAAAAGAAAGTTAAACTTTCTTTCTGTTGCATGTTAAAAGTACATTGGAAATCACACTAGTTACTTAAAAGTGCTAAATCCAATAATTGTTTGTGTAGAGAGAAGTGATAGTGGCTCCCAACGTGACCTGATTTAACATTGAGTTCAAACCATGCAGATCTCTAATGCTTAATGAACTTTGCAGATAGTTATGGGTATCTCTGCAGTATATGTAAAGTACCATAGAAATACATAATATTGATACATTTGGCAAGGTTTATAAACTTTTGTGTTGCTGACAAAACAGTCATTCTTGGCTGTTTCAAGGTGAAGTCCAAAAATAAGCACCTCAATTTATGATAAATAGCCTGTGCATTTAATGTTGTCAAGGGCTCTTGAGTTAAACATGCTTGAAATTTTTAGATCAGGCTGGTTTTGAGAGATGATGTGCCAAAATAGAACTGGAAAATTTTGACAGTGGTATTGCATTTTTTTCATTCTTTCACTCACTGAAGAGAGCAGACCTGTATTTTCTTATCTTCCCAGTCCTGCTTTGAACCTACTGCTTGGTAAGTGTAGGGGAAGGGAAAAAAAAGTTGTTGAAGGAACTGTTTTGTATCCTGTCCCCCTAAATGCTTGAATGTCTGAGTTCATTTTTCTCATGTTGTAACAGTGGTACTGCAGCTCTGTAGGAACATGCTGTGGCTGTGAGCCTCTCTGGCAGCTGGCTTTCATGCCTGCAGCTTGGTTTGTTTAAATCTACACAAAAAATTCTGCTGAAAATGATCTGGACACAGGAGTCTAGGCATTTTTGCTGCTGCTGTTCTAGAAAAATAGCCACAAGCTGGGAAAAGGAAAGCTTTCCAGTGGCAGATTTATTAGATGCTATGGCTATAAACCGCCCCCCCCAAACATATCCAGAGGGATATCTTTAGAAATATGCAGAACTTTTCTGCTGAGTTGTAGGCAAGTTTCTGTTTTTAGCAGGGAGTACTGGATAGCAAGCTTTCACTCTTACAGTTTGATTGTCAGTGAGTCCTGCTCTCCATTGTATATGGCTGACAGGATAATAAAATTAGTGTTTCACCACGCTCTCCTCAATCAGAAACTGCAAAATGAAACAGAAACGGAGCTCTAAGAATAAGACAACATTCACTTCTTGGTAAGTGATTTTACTCCTGAAGTCAGCTTTCAGAATTCTGACACCCGTGATCACAGGTGGCTCTGTTGTGTTGCACAAATATGCTGTGAACTTGTTCCTGGAGGGCAGCAAATTTGTTCTATTGTAGGAAGGTGGGTTTATAGCACTGCAGTTCTGAAATCGGAAGTATGATATAAGTCTGGGAAACAACTTGAAGGCAGAGCATCAAGTTTTTCTTCAAAAGTTTTAAAACATCCACTGGGTGAATTAAAAAGGCATATTTGAATAGGCAGCTTTTGCTTTGAAAAGCTGACATAGATATGAAGCAAGTGTCGTTTGTGGTTGCATCACTTGTCAAATGATATTGGTTATACAAGTAACATTCTAGTGATATGCTGTCCCTAGAAGACAGAAAATTGGAGTTTAAGGTGTGTGTAAGATTTCCTGTTTCATTGCCAGTTCTCCCCACTTCCTAAAAGAGAGGATGACTTGGCTATCTACAGAAGCCCCTTATTAGGTGCTTGGACTTTAGAGCTGCATCCTTCTAAAGATATTATCACCTGTCCTCTGACGTTTGAAACTAGTGCACACTGCTCAGTCAGTAGCTAAACTGTCTGGATGGTGTCCTCAGCTGTGCTGCAGTCCCCTTGGAATTGTCTGAGAGAGCTGGAGTAGTTTAGAGCAGCCCGATAGTCCTGGGTCTGACTGCAGGCTGGAGGAGGACTCTGGTGCCAGCAGTGGCTTCTGGGAGACTCCTTACAGCCCCAGGGAGTGGGGAACAGAGGTCAGCACTGCGATCTGAAAGCCCCTGATATGCAAAGCTCAGGGGACTGTAAGGCTGCTCTAGGGTATGTCTGCATGTTCTGTGACCCTGGGAAAAGGATGGAAGTAGCACCAGTCACTTTGTGCTGCAGTCCATGCTGACAGAGCCAGGGATGTGCTAATGTTTGAGCTAGCTGGAGGTGAGCCAGGGCTCTGCAAGGCTCCGGTACGGAGCTATACCAACACAGTGCAAGTTTCCAGGCTGGGTTTGGATGGGGTGTGATTTCAGTTCATGCTCAGGGGGTGTGGGTCAATCTGCTCCTCTCTGTGCAGACCTGTGCCGTGACTGGGTCTAGCACCCAAACTAGTTGGTTTAATGAGAGCCTGGTTCTTGTGCACTGTGCAGCCACCCCTGTGACTGCACTGCAGATGTTTGCAGGGTTATGTTCTGGGGTTTGGCCTCTGCATGCAAGATTTGGGGGGGTGCAGAAGTTGAATAAAGTTGTGCATGGGCTGCAGTTTTTGCTCTGTACCTCAGAGAGCCAAAATAAAATCTCTTCCCCTGGTATCCACAAAAAAAGCTACAGAGAACCAAAATTGAATGAGAAATAGAAGAACCTAATGCATTTGGAGAAAGCAGATATTAAGACAACTGTTAGAAATAGTAGTTTGTGTCTCTAAACTATTTATAGTGTAGTCATGATGTCTCCAAAGAGAGCAATACTATATCACCAACATTTGATAGTGGTGCTCTGAATAGAGAACAGAATGCAAGACAGTACAGATGGCTGACAGACTGCAGCAAATTCCAGCTAATGAAGAAATGCAGTATGTTTGTTTACATGCAAGTTGAAACAGTTGGCTGTTAAAATTGGTTTTAAATCCAGCTTCGAACTGTGTAAACATAGAAACCGCTTATGCAGCTAATAATAAAATACATGTTTGCATTTTTAAAAAAATGCTTTCGTTTCAACAGTATTGATGCAGTTTGATAACTTAGCTGTTCTGTATTCGATGATCTTCGGTCCATGTGCAAATTAATGCTGCAAGAAACAAAACCAGTTTACTGAGTGAATTTATATTTAGTCTCAAATTGTGAATCTATATCTATGAGATGTAGGTTTTATGATATAATCTGGGTAAATTTTGCAGTGTGCTGGACGTATAATTCAAACAGAGGAAACAGTGAAGACCTAGACATTCTGCTGAAGTGCTTCATCCAGTGGATTGGGTTATAATTTTGCTAGGAGAATACACTGTGAATCATGGGGGTTGAGGGTAGTTGCTTTCTGAATTTGAACAGTGAATTTCTTATCACAGTAGTTTTTTTCCTCCCTTCTTTAAAAAAATGGTATTTTTGAGCCAGCAAATCTGTTATTTAATATTAGCACAGTGATGCAATACAATAAGAATACTGCAATCTCTTATGCATCAGGGAGAGACAGAGACAAAGAATAAAATGGGTTATCATTAGCACATGCTTTTCTGTAGTACATTTTCAAAGTGCATGATTTGCTTGTCAGAATATTTCTGAGAATAAGTTCAGTTTACTGGAGCAGCATTTGTCTCATTTGCTATCATTTTTTAGAAGTATTATCTGTATTATAGAGAGCTGTTAAAATTCTGGAGCATGTTTCAGGAAGATGTTTCAAATGTAACTTATTTGCTCTTGTTTTTCTTGCTGATGGATGTTTAGAATGCATTTGCTGGTAAGCATTATCTGACAGTGGAAATGTAGTTTGATGTTCAGCAACAGGCATGGGCAGCTCTTCTCCAGTAGACCACAGTGGAGTTGGTTTCTGGAGTTGGCTATTGATAGGGAAAAAGTAGTAAATAGAATGGGTTGTTATTTGTATCCTTTATCACAATATTTAGTCTCAAAGTGCAGATGATGTGGTGCGTTATCAAAGCATTATGACTGCAGAAGGTGAGATAAGTCACTTTGTTGTGTGGTTGGCTTTCAGAAATATGTATGTGCTCTTCTGTGCAAGTGACAATCCTCACATGTGGGCTATAGAGAGAGACTAAAAACTCCTCTGTGCTGTAGACATACATACATGAATTTAGTTTATGCTGATGAGGTGAATTTTTCACTTCTCAGATTGTAGTGCGATGGACACTTGGTGATTCATGGACAAAAACAACCCTCCTGCCAAGTACTGGAAATCTGCCCTGACCACTGAATGATCTGAGATCCCACTCCCATGGGCATGTGCAGATCTGCAAATCAACCAAGAATCAGCCTACTAAGCCCAGTAACATTGAAAGTAACTGTTGAAACCCATGTTTATTTTGTGATTTTTCTCTTACTCTGACTCCATACTCTGGGGCTAAGAAGAAATTCAGTGATTGTATCTTAGATGACATCCCCTAAAGTGCTTTCTTGGTTTGCCAGGTATTTATTACTTATGTAGTTTTCCATGTAAAGCAGAATCTGTTCTACTTTTACAGCCAGAATTTTTCTAACAGATGTTCAAGCAGTAACAGTTCAGATTAGAGCCTTGGATTCCTAGAGAGCTTTTGTTTGATTAAAAACAATAACAAATGCTTTGGAGAAGGAGATATATCATAGCAGGGCTCAATGGATGTTTAGATGCCAATATTGAGGATTTCCGAGTTCATGTAGAAAAAGCAAACAAAAATCTCTGTCTCTTGAAAGGATATAAACTTTTTATGGACCCTGAAAATTTAGTCCTAAGGAAAAGCTGTCAAAAGGATCTCTGCTTTGCCAGACTCTTTGCCCTGGGACTGCCCTGAGGGTGATCTTACCTTCAATAAATAGCAAGGCAGCAAAATAGTCTAGTGGTGTTGTCGATCTCATCCTTAAGTAGGAACAAAGAAGCTGTGTATCTCTAAATACCTTCTTTGTTTGCCAGATGCCTGTGAGTAATGGTAGAACTGTCACTAACTGTCCTAACTGTGTCTTTCCTAAAGAACCCTGTTTGAATTCTGTCTGCTTGTCTTGGGTTTAAATGTGAAATACTTGGTGTGTCTGAGTATGTTCAGCCCAAGGCTGAGGATTCTGGTGTGAGAGGTCGGGTGCTTGGTGGTGGTGTTAGATCACTGCTGAGTAAAAGGTAGAGTCTACAGTAGTCTTTTGATGTTGAATTTCTTCTAGTGTAAGGGTGCTACTTTATGTAAGCTGTGCTTCTTGCAAGGTTCCTTAGTCATAAAAATGCAAGTCTGGATTGCATCTTCCATCTGAAGATGTGAGGTCCTCCTTGGGTCAAGGTAATGAGTGATGAAATATAATTACCTTGTACATTATAATAATGACTCATATATTTATAGGTGCCTGTGGTATGAAATTTGGATGCATTGCACATTGTGATGGATGTTTAATTTTGTTTTCTCCTGTTGTTGGCTGGTATCACCCACTTAATGGATAATCAGCCTTGTTGCAGAGATTTTACATAAGCACTTTGGGGTCAGTTTTTGGGAATCTTGAGTTTATTCAGTAAATTAGTGTGATTATGATAGTGCAAATGCAAAAAAAATCCCGATCAGTTTGTGTAGCATTTGCCAAGCTACAAGAATTTTTTAGTAATAGTTCTTGCTCCTTAGCAAAACTGGTTGTATTGCACATGAATAAAATCCTGCAAACAATTCAGTTTGTAGTTGTTCACAGTATACACTGGGGCTGCTTTGTGAATAATTGTTCCTCATGTTCCTTCCCGTACATAATATCCTTTATAAATGATCCACACCTGTAAGGCACTCATTTGCCAAGAGTGTATGTTGCCATACCTAAACATAAGTTTGTGCTTAAGTTTTTAGTGTTTCAAATTCAGAGTTCCTACTCTTAGGTAATTTAAAATACTTTGATGTAATGATTCTGAATAACTCTCAAACTTGTTGTTAAGGACCTGAGTTTTTTAAGTACCAAAATATTCCGCTGAGTAGAAACAGTTTCTTGCCAAGGAGAGAGTTTGTATTTCATACTTTAATGACTTTTACATGCAAAATATTAACAACACTCTTTCTGTATGTATTGTGTTACTTCATTGCATTCACTTCAGTACTCTACAGTTAACGTCATTGCCCAGGAAGAAAGTAGGGATTTGTAGTATAGTGAATTAATACTATGTAGTCTATGGGCTTGGCAGTTGGATTTCTTAACTGAGGCCCGGGTTATGGCCATTTCTTACAGTATTTTCCTTTAAAAGAAGGGAGATGCCTGGGTTTTTTTTGCAGATAAGTGGAATATGACCAGAGTCCAATTTCTTGATCTCAGAGGTATGCACATATTAAGACCATAGCTTTAGAGACAGAACAGTCCTAGCTGTCTGGTATAATTGTGAGTTCCAAACCAAATTTTACCCTCACACATGTATGTCCAAGTAAAATCCGAAGTTAATTGCAAGTGCAGCTGAAATCTGAAGTTAATTGCAAGTGGCTGTGTTTGAAGGAGGAATTTGGTTCTAGCACATGTAAGAAGATAATTTTAATAGCTGTAATGAGATTAAGTTTACAGTTTCACTAGACATTAAGCTGTGAAGTCCTCTAGTTAAAAATAAATGACAGTGGAGGGAATTACGGCAGGTTTTAAGTGGCACAAGTTATAAGATTGATTAGGTAATCCAGGGAAAAGGTACTAGCTCTAATAGCTTTTCCTTTTGCAGCCTTTGAGTGGAAAAGATCTTTTGAATTTACTTTATCCCTAGCAGCTTTAGTAGATTTAAAATAAAAAGGCATCTTTTAAATCTCTTGAACACTTTTTTGTTGCTGTTGCGTTTGACGTAAGTTTATGAAAATGACTTGAGTTTAATTAGGCTTCGTTGATACAGTACTTTTCCACTGAATTTACTCGGAGCTTGCGAGTGTGTTGTAACGAACTGCACTGCAGGCTGCAGTATCTGATTGTCATGCCAGGAGCATCACTAGCGTAGAGCTAAATAGAGATTGGTGAGGAAAGTGGGTCAGGATACAGGCCTACTGTACCTGCAGAGACTGCAGAGTGCAGCGGCAGCAGAGCAGAGTGTCCACAGCATGGCACTGTCTTACAAAACATAGGAGAGGAGCTGGGGAAGTGGTTAGGATAGTGGGCATGTCTGGGAGCTGGTGATGCTGCTGCTTTTATCATGCCTTCTCTCCCGTACTATACGCACTTGGTTTGCTGGGTGGTTTTAGCAATGCCCATTTTATTTTGTCTTTCTTTGCACAAAAACGTCCATAAAAACATTTTTTCACCGCCAGAGGTCAAAAATGTCCTGTCCTGTAAGATAGACTGCTGGAGACATGCTTGCTGTTTGGTATGAGACAGTGCTAAATGTTGCTAAAGACTCTTTTCTACACTTTTCAGATACGGGAAAGAAAAAGGCATGTAGTATGCTGCTCTGTAGACCTTGGTGTCATTGTTTAAAAAGGCTTTTCTGATTGTATCTTGCTTCACTTGCAAATCTAGTCTTGCTGGAGGTGACATTCAGAATGAAATTACAGTACAAACAGAAAAGGAGAAATAAAACCCAAAGCAACCAGTGGGACATGCCAAAATTAACGAAGAAGTGGAAACTACATAGATTGAATGATAAACAGAAGAAAGGGAGGAAAAAAATCTCAAAAGAGCTGCTATAAGAATTTTTGCTCAAGTGTAAGAGGAAATGGTGTAAGGAACCAAAAAAGATAATTTTAAAGTTCTTGTTTCCTCTGCTGCCTGCCTTTGTCGCTGTCAAACTTAATTGCTGTGCTCAAAATAGTCTCTTTTGTAAATCTTTTGATATACTGTATGCTCATCTATCTCCTGGCCATATGAGGAGATCCAAAGCAGTGAACATTAATTGCCTGAAAAACTACATGAATTTTTATCCTTAGATATAATTGTTTTGTTTATACATCATTTATGTGTAAAGAAATGCCTTCCATTTTTTTATTCCTGAGATTTACTTGAGGTTTACTAGACATTTGAGACCTGAGAGTAGGATGGAAAGACAGAAAGGTAGTTCTCTGTTTTTCAATCAAGAAAGTTCCATACTAAAAGGAAGTGTTTTTCAGGAATCTTTCGGAGTATGAGTCCTTTATTAATTCAGAAACAGGAAGAGGATTTGGTTCAGAGGTCGTCAGACTTAAGGTGCCAAAACCTGCAATGTTCATATGTTCTCAGCTTTCACTGAAGCTTCCACTGCATTGATACATGGTATAAATCCAAACACTTGTTGAATTACTGAGAAGAGTTGCCACAGGATGGGTTAAAATAAAAACTGAAGGAGAGAGAAGGTAGCTTAATACTTGCTACCCTGTCTGTCTTAAGGTTTGGATTACGGAGACAGGCTGAGAGCAGGAGATGGGGCACTTGCAGCCATTCTGTGCTAGGAAAAGCAGGGCATGATCATCTGTCTTCAATCGGCTTTCATTAATCTTGCCTTGAGTTGTTGTGCAGAACATAACATTCACATTGGTACAACATGAAGACAGGGCAGATGCCTGTTCTGCCAATAACTCTTTCCCATTGTGACTGTAGGGAAATCAGTTGTGTGGAGCCTTCAGACCACTGAAGAGTCTTCTGTTTTATTTGTGATGCACATAGAATGATATTGAAAAAATGCCATTGAAAACAAGGCTTTGGATTATAAGCAACTTGGATACTTGAAAAAAGAATCATCCTCAGTGTTGTAATTTCCAGACTGTCTAATAAATGAATGATAACATTAATAACATGTCAAAGACAGGAGAATAAATGCCTCAGACTGAGACACCTTCAATTGCTGTAGTGGCACAGACAGGTTAGGGAATTGAATATATTAAAAGTCATGGATGTTAGCAGTGCTAGTTTTATGTTTAAACCTGGGAGCAGTTTTACTGTGAGAATTCAGCAGAGCAATCAAAAAAAAAAAAAAGAACTTTCTTCCCTATTATGGTTATTGCAGATAAATCCTGTGAATTTCCAGCTCAGGCTACTGAAATGGGCAATGCTCTGTCGCTGCTGCTTTTCAGAATCAGCTGCTCTGGGAATTCGTTGAATATCTCATGGTTCATGTTCTGCCCTGCCTTCACATATTGCATTAAACAGATTATTCTAACATACCCAATTCTGCATTTATACAGTGCTGTAAGCTGTTCCAGCTCACAAGCCTTGAAACAGTGAGCATAAACACAGAAGGGTAAGCAAACACCTTCTAACAGTAGTAATGACAGCATTCCCTGGCTTTTACTCCAAAGGGAAATTACTTCAGCTCCTATAAAGACAATTTACAACTTTTTCCACAGGCTGTGGACAAGATCACGTAGTGCCTTATGTGCTATTTATATTTAAATACCAAGTCAAGGTGTCGCTAAGCTATCAAGACTTTTCTTCTTAGTTCCTTTTTTGTTTGGTTTTTAATTGTGAATATGAAGTTTATATGATAACCAAAGGAGAAGGTGAAACTGTAAGTGGTCTTTGCTCACTTTTTGGACTTTGACTGATTGTGCTACCTTGTTGTAGGCCTGCAGTCATGTCACCTCTTGAGTATCTCCTAAATAGTGTTTTCCTGAATACTAGCTTGATCACAGAATCACAGCATGGTTAAGGTTGGAAGGAAACACTAGTCCAACTTCCCTGCTGAGGGGGGGTCCCCTAGAGCACAGAGTCAGGATTGTGTTCAGACAGCTTTTGAATATCTCCAGAGAAGGAGACTCCACAACCTCTCTGCCCAGCCTGTTCCAGCACTTAATTGCCTGCACAGTGAAGAAGTTCTTCCTCATATTCAGGTAGAAGTTCCTGTGCACTAGTTTCTGCCTGTTGCCCCTTGTCCTGTTGCTTGGCAAAAGCAAGAAGAGCCTGACTCCATCCTCCTGACACCCTCCCTTCAAATGCTCCTATACATTGATGAGGTCCCCTCTCAGTCATCTCTTCCTGAGGCTAAACAGGTCCTCAGCCTGTCCTTGTAAGTGAGGTGCTCCAGTCCCCTCATGGTCTCCATAGCCCTTCAGCTGCTGGACTCTCTCCAGGAGCTCGATGTATCTCTTGTACCGAGGAGCCCAGAACTGGCCAACGNCTTGCACTGAGGAGCCCAGAACTGGACACAGTGGGGCATCACCAGGGCTGAGTAGAAGGACAGGATCACGTCCCTGGGCCTGCTGGCAATGCTCTTCCTAATGCGCTGCAGAATCCTGGCCACAAGGACACACTGCTGGATCATGGGCAGCTTGTTGTCCAACAGGATCCCCAGCTCCTTCTATACAGAGCTGCTTCCCAGCAGGTTGGCTCCCAGCTTGTACTGGTGCCTGGGGCTGTTTCTCCCCAGGTGCAGGACCCTGCATTTGCCTTTGTTGAATTTCAGACAGTTCTGCTGTGCCCATTTCCACAGCCTGTCGAGATTCTTCTAAAGGACTGCATGGCACTCTGAGGTGTAACTCTTTTGGGTCAAATTCTTTTGAACAGAAGTTTTGTTTTAAAATAGGACTGTTATAATGACAGACACCCAAACACCATCACACTTGTGTAGTGTGTTGTGACAGTCTGGATAGGAATATGCAGGTAGTAGCCCAAAGTTTTAAATCTGTCTAAAATATACTTCACTGTTTTAGATAGCTAAAGCAGCTGATTTTTAAAGCGCCTGCTTGTCTTGCAATTTCCTTGCCATCATTTTTAGAAGTAGGGTATTTAAGCTCCTAGATATGTTATTTAACTGTGTTAAATTTTAATCAGATCTCATTTTAAAAAATTAGGAAGTCTTTGGCTCTCCCTCTGGAATGACTAAATCCTTTGACAATACTGCAGGCAGACCTGTAGAGGGGTTCTTCTGAACTCTGTCTTTTGAGGAAATGCAAGGATTTTTGTGGCGCTTTTTTTTTTTTAATTAGGCTCTTCAGGCTTGCCATGGAGGTGAACAGTGTGTTCGTGCTGCTCAACATTGCCTGTAAGGAGAGAGGCTGACCTTTTCTCTGGTTTTTATTTTGGCAAACTGCAGCAAAGCAGTTCCTGAGCTGAAGCTGAGGCTGCATGATGTGACTCTGTCACTGCATCAGGGTCTTCTGAGGCCCTGCTGCCAGCACTTGTGAAAGGTCTGGTCTGTGAGATGTGCTGTCTGTGACTGGGCTGACATGGGTTGTGTAATGCACATCTGAATGTAAGAATGACTGTGTGCATACAACCTTCTAATGGCTGAGAGAAGTGCTTTAAATATTCTTTCATATATTAGGGTGCCACAATTGGTTCTTGAAGAACTCGCTTATGGAACTGAATTTTCAGATTCATTTAATCTTAGGAAAAATGAAACAAAACCTTTAATATCTGATTTTGGAAATTTCTCGTCTTTGAGTTTGCAATTGGCTTTTAGTTTTCAGCTGTGCTTGCAAGCTGGATTATCCAAATTTCTCCTTTGCTTTTCTTATTGTAGAAAGAGATGGAGCATTTCACAAAATTTACTTATTTTCACATCTTTTAAAAAAAAATAATAGTTTTGCTAGCCGTTGTCATTACAGACCATCAATCAAAAACTTGAAAACTTAATGTTAAAAACAAGAATGTCCTCAGGAAGCTCTTCTAAGTTTGAATTCAGAAATGCAAACACTTGCTCTCAGCAGAAACTTGTCAAAAGAACACTTACCATAACGTCATGTTGGCACCATGTTATAATAAGAATATCTTAGAATAATTGAACTTTAGTTGCTGATGGGAGATGATGACGTTCCAAGTGCTTCAGATGTTCTGTATTTGGTGTTTCTGACCTTGCAACTAAAACAATCTGTTTGGAAAGTTGTATGGCCAATTACAAATTCTAATGTCATTCCTTCTTTTGGGCCACACAGGTTTGGAATTTCTCTTATAAATAATGTACAACTCTTTCCCCTCTGGTTTTGGATGGGAACTTTTCAAAATTTCTGTGTTAAGCTGTATCATCAGTACTTGATCGTCTTTTGACTTGGATGCTTTATTAGTGTGTAGATGATTTTTGCACTGGGATAGTTGCACTGTTAGTCTACATTTTTCCTTGTGCCTTGTATGCTATCACATATGATTACTTGTCTTCAGAATCCTTAATACCATTATCGTTATTTTAAATTCTGCAATGCTTATGCTCAAGCCTGGTGCTATAAATATGTGAGTAGGAGTGGCAGACTTCTGTTACAAGCTAACATTTCTCTTCCTTGTATTTTGCTTATAGCATGTGTGTTTGTGTGGTGAGGAACACTGTCTTATTTAGGCTAGAGGCAAAAGACTTCCAGACAGTCCTAAACCTTGGCCACAAGTTCAGTGAGGAGAAGGGGAATCAAGCTACATCTTCTCTCAGAAGAAAAGAATTTATAATATTCCCAGATTTAAATGAAGTAGGTAACTTGATATGCAAATCTCTGGTTTCATGATTTTGCATTTACTGTTACTATTTTACCGTGTTTGAAATAAGGTAAGGCTTTTCCTGTTCTTCTAATTGGAAGTCACAAGAGTCCTCCTTCCAAATGGAGTTTCTTCTGCAGATGTGTTAATAATAAGAGATGATGAGAATTTTTGACCTCTCCCACAAATTTTACTTGTATTTTTCTCAGGCTCTCAGACATACATAACAAAAGGCTATTTTCTTTCCTAGCCCTGCTAAGAGTTGGCTTCTACCTACAGAGTTTTTGCTTTGTCTCCTTCAGTTTTATTCATTGAAGATGTCTTCCATTTTAAGTGGTAGGTCTTATTTTCCATAGTAATTAAAAATTCAGCAACAGAAACAAACCACGCTTAATACTTAGTTCTGCTTCCTTAACAGTGATTTCCTCTGGTACTTTTTGCTGTCCTGAAACTTTGTATTTGAGTTCATACTGAGCTGATTTTTGCATAAAAACTTTCAGATGAGCAGAGAAGTGGAAACATAATAATTTTAACAAAAGGTTTTAATTAACCGTGTTTCAGGTTTTGATATTGCAAATAACTTGTTTAAAATTTGCCCAACAGCTTATGGGTTGGGTTCAATTGGTTTTGGTTTTTTCTGGGTGGAACATTTTGAGTTGGTAGTAGCTTGTGAGGTGGGGGGAGGGTGGTGATCATGAGGAAACACTTGGGAAAGAGGAATCTGTCAGGTTGTGCCCTTGAAGTAGGCTGGGAACTGCAAGTGAATTGTAAGGCCTTGATCAAATCCGTGGCATGGTTCTTTGCATGTTTATGAATTAATTGCTGCTGGTCTGTGTAGGCGATTGCAGTGACATTGTCCAAATACCTTGGATGGAAATGCATAAGTAGTGCTGCTGGCATTCCACAGTCACAGTGTGGAGGAATCAACTCCCTTGGCTTGCCTGAGCTAATGCTGGGCACTGGCTGATCTGGAACTGCAGGGACTAGAGCTTGGTTCTTTGAATTGCAGTCCCAGGCATTTTCTGTTACATCATCCCCCCCTTTTGCATGTTGTTCTGCTCCTTTGATTTGTAGCATCCCAAGAAAGTGCATTTGAAATGAGAAATTATGTTTACGGTGTGTGAACAAACACATGTCTGATTTACCTCAGGAGAGTCTTGAATAGTATGTTTTGTTATGTAGCTCTGAGGTCTGGAATCTCTTGCAGAACCCACTTTGAAGGACAGCAAGAATAACAAAAAGCTACATCTCTTGAAAGGAAAAAAAAAGTAATTCTTGCCTGAATTCCCAAGAAAGCCCCATCCAAATAGATGGAGAGGTTTCTTGAAGTAGTTATTTTGTGTGTCCTTTTTTTGTGTTGCTTCTGAGATTTTGTTCTACTGTGCTGCTGTATATACAAGGTTTTTAAGAGCACAGGAACAATCGTAATTATATAGTCGTATTTTCTTAATTCAGCTTGGAGACTTTACCAAAATGAGTCCTGCAACAGGAAAGGTTTTGTTCAAGCAATGGTATCTTCCTTAGGATAGATAGTCATGGCTTTATATGATGGAGGACTCAGCTTGTTCCTGTTTAAATACAGTAGCTTTTGTCTTATTCTTGCTTGTTCTTCCAGAGGTAAAGTAATGTCTGTTGTTCAATATCCTTTATTATCCGAGGGCCAAGAAATCTGAAGGTTTTGTAAAGCTTATCAGAGCTAACATGATTCTTTTCCCAAAACTGTCAAGGCCTGGATGTATAATTGGGTGCCTACAGCTCTTGGTAGCAGACAGTTCCTGAACTGCCTCTCTTCTAGCAGAGCCTGAAGCAACCTTTCTTAGGAAGCTCTCTGGTATGGTGTGACAGCCATTTGGTTGGAATTATATATACACAATTGATGCTGAAACGATCTATTGTTTATCATAAAGATGTGTTTCAAGAACACACTGTTATCTTTAGAGATAGCAAGATGTGTATTTAGGAACAGTGCTATTTAATTTGATTAGTTTTGATTCTTTGCCAACTTCTAGTCTTGTTGCATGTTTGTGTCCTGTGAGCAAGTAGCAAAACAGTTCTGTCCTGCAGTTTGACAATGGGGGGAGGTTACTTTTGCAGCTTTCCAGTCAAGAGGTTGCATGCCAAAAACTTGAAAATGCCAAAGTTTAAAACCTATTCCTCCTTGAAGCAGAAAGAACTGATGAGGAAGTGCTTTCTCAAGTGGTGTTTTGAACAAGTTCATCTTTGTTTTTTGGAAGTGACAACTGATCACAGTTAAATGTTTGTGTGAGAAAAAAATTCTTGCATCTCAGAGAAAAGATTGATGTGGTTTTGTTATCTGAAAAACTAAGGGGACCAAATGAAACAAGGTAAGTAATTTACTAGTGTGGTTTAAGCTTGCAAATTATTCGAGTGGTCTTTTTTGTGACCAGTTTTTTTTCTCAAGACACGTGCTCCACCATATACTTTCACTGCCTTTTTAACAGCATTAGTGGAAGGATAAAAGGATATGTGAAAATAAGCAGCTTAGATGTAACCCTGGTTTTCTTTTTTTTTTTTTCCCCTTGGAAATTTTTTTCTTTAGACGATGATCAGTATTACAAACTTAAGTCTCTGGTTGCAGAAACATGCCGTAGATCTTTATTTAGAGTGAGTAATTTTAAAGAAAACAAACAAAAGATTAAAGCACATTTGATTACAACACTTTTAGTCTGTCACGAGGTGACAATACATTAGCTGGCAAGCTGTTGCTGTCAGAAGGTGTGCTGGATGTTTTAAGAGTTCAGTTCCCTGCTTTAATTGTAGAGTGCCTTGTTCTTCCCCGTGATGTGGCCATTGCATCTTCTCCTGCAAACATGTTCAAGACAGATGCGAGATGTTGTCTGATCCATACAGATCTCTGTGGTATAATTGGTAATATGAAAGTAACCTTGGTAAAAAGCGAGAAGCTTTTCTGAAAAATTTCCCTGTGATGCTGTTGCCAGGGCAACTGTGTCTATTGTGTGTGCTCAGTGGAGTCTGCCTCTGAGATACTGCAGTATGGAAAAGCAATGCCTTTACAAGTGTCTCCCTTCCCCCTTTTCTGGGTTGGATGGCAGCAAAGGCTGATAAGGCCTCTCTTATCAAACTCATCCTTCCTATTTTCCTTTTAGTTTGCTACTAGTTTAGGCATATTGCCTAACAAGGCAGAACCATGCTGAAAATGGAAGGGTCGCTAATGTCTTGGAGCAGCTCAGTCTGTGTTGCTCCATAGTGATAATCCAGGATGATTTGCAGAGGGAGGCAGCAACAGAGCAATAGGGCAGAGTATGTCTCGTTTCTTGCTCTGCAGAGGGAGAGGAGCCTTTTGTGTGTGACAGTGAGGTGGCAGTGATGAGCAGTGGAAGATGACTGGAAAAGATACGTGCTGCACGGTGGAGAAGTGAAAAGGGACACACAAGGGATGCCAGGAAGGTGGGCTGAAAAGATAATTCATCAGCAGGAGCCCTAATTCATGCTCTCTGGGTAGTGAGCTGGCTATTCCTGATTTGGAACCACAAAATGTCAGCACATTTTCTTAAAGCAAAATAATGATGATGATATCCCCATCTGCTTGATGGTGTGGTTTCTGCTACTTTGAGAAGGTGCTGGGGGGGTTCCATCAACCAGGATAACCTTCTGCGATTTCACCTGGATAATTCTTTTTTTCTTTCTTCATATATATTCTGCAGAACAGTTTGATGTGTGTGCAGTCCTTTTCTATGCTGACTGTGTTTTAGTGGCAGATGACTGAACGGGACCAATACTGTGCATTGAAGATGCTTGAGAGCAAAAAAACCTGTTGATGTGCAAGTGAGAGATCATTTTCTGTGATTAATCTAAAATGTATTAGGCTGATGAAATGAATTGCAGATTCAGCATTCCCTTTTCTCAGAGTTGCACTGTCTTCCTGTGGGAACATGCAGATGCAGTAGGCTGGTAAACCCCCTCTCACCGTGGGTAACAAACATGTCCTGCCTTGTAAGTGAACCTGAAAGAGTCCTATGCTTCAGTTTGATGTAGGCTTTCACCCTCCCTGCACTCTGTAGTTCACAAGAGCTTTAAAAATTCTTTATGAATCAAGAAAGCCCCAGTTTTTGCTGCTGGCTATTAGGTTAATATTGCTGCATCCTAGAGTAGGGCTCTGTATATTTTTATCTGTAGGTTATCTGAGTGAAAGAATGAAGGTGACGTGAGGAGATGCGAGTGACATGCCAAACAATGAAGCTGTGCTTGGACAGCATCTGAATGGAAGCCAGGGAAATAATGCATTGCCTAGCTACTCATTTTTTCCCCCCTCCAAAAGAGTCTTTTGTTATCCAAGTATATTTTTAGTCTTTTTTTCTGTCTGGTCAACATTTCATTCATGTTTGTGTTGAATACATTGTTCCTTCAGTTTTCAAGAGACTGCTGCCTGTAGAGATGGAAGCAATTTTCTTAATTGCCAAGGCTGAAGTGAATGTTTTACCCTTCATGCTGACCTGAAAGAACCTTTTTCTTCAGGCAGTCTCACGAGCAGTTTAGCCTTTGTTTCTTACCTCCCTTTTAATCAAGAGGAAGCCTGTGTAAGAAAGCATGTGAAAAATCATTCCTTTAAAAATTATTTTAAGAAGCAAAATTTTTGCACTCTGTAGTTCATAGTCTTATACTGAGTTTATTCTTTTTAAAGGTGCAACATAGTTTTGAGCTTGTTCTTATTTCTGTTTGTTTTAAAATTAGCAGTACCTTCTGTTCTCTTCTGTCTAAAATAGAAACATAGCTTCTAAGTATGGGCTTTTATATGTTCCTAATAACGATAAATTTAAGGTTATTCTAAATATGTTCCTCTGGCATGGGTAAATTAGAAGTAGTAGTCTCTTTTCTCTTGCATACAAGATTGGTTGTTCTTTGATGAGGAGTTGAGGGGTAAGGAAAGGAAAAATGGGGTAACAATATATGTGTAATTTTAAAAAACTTGCTAGTTTTCCGAGGCAGGAGGGGAAAAGAGATACTTTGCACTCCCCTTTACTTTCAGTCCTTGTTCCCTTTCAGTTTTAGGAGATTGTTTTACCCTTGCAGACTAGAGTCAAGACAACCAGGAAAATCTGCAGAATATTTTATTGCCTTGTTTTCACTTACAAGTGATCTCAAACATATACATACACACCATTTGCTCTTTTATTAGCTCCTTTTCCCCAATAACTTAGCTCAGTAATTCTTTTCCTTGTGGGTTGCAACTTGCCAAGGAATGTAGGATGTCCTTTAAGTGAGAATTTCTATATGTGCACACAGAAAGAAAAGAAAGTAGGAGACTGCAGAGGTGAAAGGAGAGAATGAATAAGAAAAGTCCAGAAAAAGAAGTCTGTATGACATTTGCAGATGCTTTGCTTCACCTGACACAAGTGATGTGAAGAATTCAGCAGTGAATGAATGGTCAGAATCATCTGACATGTACATCAAATGATGCTCAGCAGTTAAATTACAGAATAATTTGATCCTCTGAGCTCAGCTATAGATTGCTTTCATCTCTGGCAGTAGTCTTGCAAAATACTCTTTGAGCAATTGAAGAGATGCAAGCCCTTAAAAAAAAAAGTTTTTGTTGAATTTTGTAATAAAAATGGTTGGTTGCCTTATGCAAATATGACAAAGGTGTAGTGATTCAAAAAGACGTTAAATGTAACAGGAATTCCTTCACAGGTCAAGAGTTTTCTTGGATAATAGACCATTCAAAATAAGAGTAGCTAATTAATCCAAATATTTTTCGAGTTGTGTGGTTCTAAAGGTATCATGACTAACCAAGCTCTCCCCTGTCCAGTAAATACCATGGTATTGCAGCACTAGGTTGATAAAGCAAGTTGCTTAAAACTTCCAGGCATTTTTTGGCCAAGTAGTTAGGATTTAAGTGCTACCTTGTACTTTGGAACACTTCAGATATTTTTGAGTTGAATTCTGCTATTATTGAAATAGTTGGAAAATTAGATATTGGGGTTTTTTTTCTGTCTGCCATGGTTAAATGCATTTGGAGTAATTGGAAGTGATGTGCTTCAACTCCCATTGTTATTTGAAATTGTAGTAGCAGCCATGGCGTGCAGATGCCACCTCCATTAAGAGGACGTGGCTTTCATTTAGAGTGGATGTTAGAGAGGCTGAGCAAAGGAGTAAATGTTAAAGCCTGTGGACATCAGTGGGCTTGGAAGAGAGCCAGAGAGTGCTCAAGTCAGAATGGCAAAAACTTTGGCTACTGGCAGACTCCAACACTCACAGTATTTGGCAATGTGTAAGCATCATGTGTAGGAATGAGAATGTACTTCCTTCACAGGACACTTGAGCAGGAGTTCTTAACCTTTTGCACATGATGACCTATGTTGTGAGAGTAAAGCACTTGTGAAGTTGATTGAGAAAGCAAGGCAGATGAGGTGGGTTTTAGGTGTTATGCAGTGACACTTGAGTTGAATCAGATTCCAGAATATCCAGGAAGGGGCTTCCTTGTTATTTTCAGTTGGGCTGCATATTTCACTACAGGCTGAATGAGTTCACTAGATATCTGGAAGGTTCTGAAATAGGGAGAAGTGCTGCCTCTTGACTTCTGGCTAAAGAGGAATGGCATGTTCTGTGCATAAATGCACAGAAGGTGGGTGTGTTTGTCATTAGTGGTGAGTCTGGTGGGCTGCTGACTTTAATGTTACCTATAGTACTTTTCATCTGTTGCAAAAATGTTGCTACTTTAATAAAAGATGTTAAAACTACATTCTTCAGAATTTCTATATTTTGTGTTCTATCTAGTGCATAGGCTGTTGTGTCAGATGAAGCTGGAAATTTAAAACCATGTATTATTTAACTAATATTTTATAAATTGAAAGGAAGGTATTGTGAAGGGGTTTCTGATCAGTGTATTTCACAGTGACTTTCTAGATATATTAGAGAGTATATTCTTGTCTTCAGGAGTTATTTTAAAGTATTGATTCCTTTTTATGATGAATATATAGCACTGATCATAAAATGTTATTTCAAAATTGTCATATCTGTCTTGATTCCTGTGCGCTGTTACAGAGCCACCCTGTGAGAGCAAAAGGAAAAATGTGATTTAGCAGTAGGAGGATGGAAACCTGACTTCTGTGCATGTGGGAATGTTGTAATCATTTTGAGCATCAGGAAGATAGATGAATTAATGCAGGAAGTCTCTCTACTCTCCTCACATTGGTTAAGTTAGCCAACTCCCTCACAGTCTATATCAAATAATAAAATGCTCTTCTTTAAGTCATGATGAACAAAATGTTTCAAAATGAAACCTCATGGGAAAAGTTGATTGCAATATCAATGTCTAAGTTATTTTATTTAGGAAGAATCAAGTAGACTCATAGGAGTGAAAGGGACATTTTATGTTAAAAACTGCATTACCTGTTTCTCAGTTGTTAACAGGTTGAAAATAAGAGGTCTTAAGGGGTATCCACAAGGTGGAAGATCCTCTCTGCTCCCCTGAAACAAAGCATAATATGAGGTACTGGGTGCAGCCTGCCATGAGCCGCCACAACATGACCAGCTTCATCTAATAGGAATAGGAAAAGAGCTGTGACACTGTGGGTGAATTTGCTGTCATACAAATACAGGAGACTCATGTACTGTTAACACTAAAACGTCTTAAATATGTCTATTAGCAAAACATCCAACCTACCCTGTCAGGGCAAATTTTATGTTAGTAATATTTTCTATATTGCATTTGGGAGGAAGAAGCAGAACTATCATAAAATCATGAGATTTCGTTCTCGATACCAGCATTTTTTCAGCCTCTAGAGATAGAATTTTAAAAATCAAAGCTGATACCTTTTCAGAGTTTTAGGAGAGATGGCACAAGTGCTGCATAGGTTCTTGATAATTTTTTTCCCAGTGCATCCAGTAATTTTCAGAAGACTGGTTGAAAGACAATGCCCAGACAGTATTTTAAAGTACTGAAGAAGATGACTCAAATAGTTTTAGGCCTGTCAGTGTGGTATTTGCCTTAGCCAAATAATGGTGTGGCTGACATGAATTTTGATCAATAAAGGTTTAAAGGATGATGATGTAGTTGCTTGCAGTGAGTATGTGACTATAGAAAATATATCTTGTCAGACTAATGTGATACCTATTTTTTATGGGATAAAAGTTTGATAAATGTGTCAATGTCAAATGCAGATGTAATATACATGAATTTCTGTCGGGCAGATGCCTAGACAGTGTATGGCATTCTGATCAGGAAATTATAAAGATATATAATCACAATAACAACTAAAAAAAATAATAAAAAAATTAGAAATGACAAACTGACTGTGAGAGGTCTTAGAAATATCACTGTATATTGAAGTCTTTATCAAATACATGTGTTTCTAGTGAAGTCACTTGTGTTTAAAAAAAATTATCTGGACTGTTTGTCTACTTTAGGACTAAACTAGTCTAATTTTTTGCTTTTTGATTTGCTGTTATACATTGAATGGGTATTTCTGGTGAATTGTCCACAGTGATGCTTGATAGTTCCCCTGAGAGGTTCTGACAAATTCAGAATCTATCTGTATATGTGAACAGTAAATGATTCTTCTTGGTGTCCAGAAAGATGTATTATGCTGTACCTGATCACAGTAAATTTTGTCTGTCTCAGTCTTGCCTATTCATCAAGTTTTATTATCTGCTTCTGGAGTTTTGATTCAAGAACTCTAAATGAATTCACATGCAGAATCTTTGCTATCCATCCTGTTTCCTTTGTAGGAAATGAAGTAAGAGAAGTAAGGAGGAGGGTCACAGAACTGCTATTTTGGACTTCCAGAGGGCAGACATGGCCTGTTTAGGAGACTTGTTGACGGAGTCCCTTGGGAGGCAGTCCTGAAGGGCAAAGGAGTCAGGAAGGCTGGACACTGTTCAATAAGGAAATCCTAAAGGCACAGGAACAGGCTGTCCCCATGTGCTGAAAGATGAGCTGGCAAAAGAAGACCAGCCTGGCTGAACAGAGAGCTTTGGCTGGAACTTGGGTAAAAATGGTGAGTTTATCACCTTTGGAAGAAGGAGCGGGCAACTCAGGAGAAGTACAAGGATATTGTGAGGTTACGCAGGGAGAAAATTCAAAAGGTGAAAGCCCAACTAAAACTTAATCTGGCCAGTGCCATAAAAGACAATAAAATATGTTTCTATAAATGTATTAGCAACAAAAGGGGGGCTAAGGAGAATCTCTACCCTTTATTTGATATAGGGGGAAAACATTAGGACAAAGGATGAGGAAAAGACTGACCTATGTAACCTATGGACCTTCGTCACAGTCCTTGATAGTAAGACCAATTATTCTCCAAGTATGGGTCCCCTGAGCTGGAAAATGGAGGAGAATGCAGCCCCTATGATCCAAGGGGATATAGTCAGTAACCTGCTACTCCACTTAGACACTCATAAGTCTATGAGACTGGGTGGGATCCAGTCCCATCCACCATGAGTACAGAGAGAGCTCATGGAAGTGCTCATTGAGCTGCTTTCCATCATTTATCATCAGTCCTGGCTTACTGTGGAGGTCCCAGTTGAGGTTGGCAGATGTGACATGGGAGCTACAAGAGCAGCTGGAAGGAGGGTCCAGTTAACTACAGGCCTGTCAGCCTGACCTCAGTAGCCAGGAATGTCATGCAGCAGATGATTGAGTGCCATCACATGGTGCGTACAGGACAATCAGGGGATTAGGCATGGGTTCATGGAAGGTCCTGCTTGACTGACTGTGGTGGTGTGCTCTTTGTTTGTTTCACTGTAATGGTTTGTTCTGTTACCCCCTATCCTATATTTGGTTGATTCTGGTGTATGTATACTCCCCTATTATGTAATCCTTCCAACTCCTCCCCTTCTTTTGTACCTTTCCCTAAACCCCTCCTATTCCTACACTATGTATGTACCTCAACTCTGCCCCTTGTTCTAGAACCTTCCCTATCAATCATCCCTACTCGATACCTCATAGGCTTGAGTAGAAGGCCTTTGGTCTCTACTCCTGTCTGTCAACCCTCAACCCCACCTCTCCCTCAACCCCATTGGCCCTTACCCTCTCTCCGCCCCTCAGTCCTACCCACTATAAAACCTCATGCCCTGAGCCAGGTGGAGCTCACTTCCTGGTTGCCTTCGGGTTTGGACCGCCAATAAACTGTTCCTCTGGTTTTGCCCCAATGAGAGTGAGTCGCTTTCTACCCTTTTACCCTCCGACTGCTACAGCGCCCATCCGCTACT
>WEIV01001352.1:3274-66176 GCA_013390005.1 Calyptomena viridis | reverse complement strand
TGAGGGGATCAATGGCACTTTCAGTCAGTTTGCAGGTGAGAGCAAACTGGGTGGGAGTGTTGATCAGCTGAAGGTCAGGAAGGCTCCACAGAGGTACCTGCACAGGCTGGATTGATGGACCAAGGCCAGTTGGATGATGTACAGTAATGCTCAGTGGCAGGTCCTGGCCTTGGGTCACAACAACCCCATGCAAGAGTACAGCCTTGGAGAAGAGTGGAAAGCTGCCTAGTGGAAAAGGACCTGGGTGCTGGTAAACAGCTGGCAAACAGGAGTATGCCCAAGTGGCCAAGGAGGCCGATGACATCTTGTATCAGCAATAGTGTGGGGGTTGTTTAGGCTGGAGAAAACGAGGCTCAGGGGAGAGACCTTGTCGTTCTCTACAACTGCCTGAAGGGATGTTGTAGCATGGTGGGGGTGAGAGAGTTAGAAGAAATGGCCTCAAGTTGTACCAGAGGAGGTTTAGATTGGGTATTAGGAAAAAATTCTTCACCAAGGGGTTGTCAAGCATTGGAATAGGCTGCCCATAGAAGTAGTTGAGTTGCCATTCTTGGATGTATTTAAAAGCCATGTAGATGTGATGCTTAAGGGACATGGTTTAGTGATGGACTTGGCAGTGCTGGATTAAGGTTGGACTTAATGTTCTCAAAGGTCTTTTCCAATCTAAATGATTCTATGATTCTATAATTCAGCTGTTTAATAAAAATATTTTTTATCGGTTGTAGTCACTTCAGACACTTTTTTTTCTAATTTTTCCTTTGTGTCTAGCATTAAGGCTCAATCTCTTTTTGAGTTCTTTTAAATGGTATCTCTATTTATTCAGGAGAGCTTTTCTATTCATTTTTGCCTTGAACTCTTAACAAGTTTACATTTTATTTATTTCTAGCAAGCTTGCTGTGGGGAGCTGTGCTGTTAGTGCTACGGAAACAGACAATCCAACATTGAAGAGCAGAGTTACATGATACCCGAAAGGCATAAGCACCATTTATTTGGAGAGCTAAAGGAGCAGACAGTGAGCAAAATTCATGGCTTGATGTTTTTGTACAAGGCTATGGAACTGCATGCCTGCAGCTCTTCTGGAAAGTAAATGAAGCAAGAAGATTCTGTCCTCAAGTTGAAGTAGTTGGTGTATGAAAAATGG
The DNA here is from genome assembly GCA_013390005.1 of Calyptomena viridis. Classification (NCBI taxonomy): domain Eukaryota; kingdom Metazoa; phylum Chordata; class Aves; order Passeriformes; family Eurylaimidae; genus Calyptomena; species Calyptomena viridis. The sequence continues at coordinate 65,038 of WEIV01001352.1, read as the reverse complement.
TTTTGTTTTCCTCTGTTCTTTTATTTTGTCATATTTTAGGAGAAGTTCTTAATGTGCTAGTGGGTTTTTTTTGACTAGGAGTTAAGTTGATAACATTTTTATATGCATATATGTGGGGGAGGGAGAGGTCAGTGAGTGTTGTGCTGGAAATCAGGCAAAGATTTGCATTCTTGCTGATAGTTACCTTAAAAAATATTTCCCAAAGGCATTGGGTCCAGTGAGGGACACTTCTTACAGTAGTCGTTCTGTACTTTGCATAACCTTCTCATTTCTTTCAAATAACATAAAATGTTTTGGAAATTAAGGAGGTTTTTTAAATTTTCTTCAGTGATACTGTATTTGTGTACTGTTGGTTTATCCAAGCAGCAGTAGGCACTAAGATCAGCAGGGCTAGCAGAGAAATGAATACTCAATCCAATTGTGCATGAGAGCTTCCTTGAATGTTTAGTAATTTCTCTGAAAATTAGTCTTCCCACACATCCCAGTGTTGGGAGTTGAAGAACTGAGATGTTTAAAATTCAATCATAAATTTCAATTTATTGCTGGAAGAAGCAAAAAAAAGCCTCTGCATTGTAAAATAAGAGTAGTATTACATAGTGACATAATTGATGGTATTCTTTTGATGATACTGCCAGGAGTTTTGGAGGCAATTTTTAATGTAGGATAGCGTCAGTGAAAAGCATGTAAAAGAAGAAAATGCTGTAAGGAGGTTAAAAAAAAACCCGCCATGCTTCAAAAATAAGGGTTATGGAGGGTTAACAAAGTCAGACCTGACACTGATGGTGCCAGTTCCCTCTGGGCAGCGTGGCTGGACAGGGCTAATGAAGTGCTGGCTGCTGTCTTGAGATACTATGGCCCCAACCACTGCCACGCTGCCAGCATTTATCTCCTCTAAGGGGCTTTTTAGGGACACTGTCTGCCTCTTCACAGCATCCAATTAGAATACCCCGACAGTTTGAGGGTATGAACTTTATAAGAAGTGCTATTTTGCTTTTGAATTCTAAAAAAACCCAGGCTTTGTGCTATTGTGTAATCTTGCAGCCTGTGTATCCTGAGTTCACTGCAGTGTGTTTGTTATGGAGAAGAACTGTAGCAACATTGCTTGCAGCAACAGCACAGTTAGGGGAGAGCTGAGTTCCTGGGGAGAGCTCAGTTTCCATGAAATATACATTTGATTGCTCTCTGATTCTCCCCAGCTTCACTGAATATTCCAGAAAATATTCCAAATGTGTTAAAAATGATGGTTGTTTTGCCACAAAGAAAGATGTGAAGCCCAGATTCTGCTAAAAAACTTAAAATTGCAGTTACGCATCCACAAAATAGCCTTTGAAGTAGTTATTTAAGTGGAATTCAATGTTGTTGACAAATAGTACTTGCTGTTATGACTTATTCCAAGCCTATAAAATAGTAGATAATGATATCTGCTTAGACAGAAAGTTTGTCTGCAATCATTGTTTAACAGAACCATTTCATTAAGTTCAGAGTACTAGAAATTAGCACATTCAGATAGGTAATGATGACATTTATATGCTGTAGTGAATTTTCTTTTTGCTGTTTGCATGTACAATAGCATAGAAAGAAAAGAGATACCAAGTGGGGTGTTTTGCATGCTACAAGCTACAATTCTTGTACCTGAAAACATCAGAAAAATCTGATCATAAGGATGCGTGTGTTGATGGTACAGTCAAATCAGTGTATAAAGAGGTTTTGAAACTTTGTGTTTCTATGGTCTTTGTTTGTTTCATTTCTTCTTTCAAAATGGTGTTTGTGGCCTCAAATAAAGAGCAAGCTATTTGTAGTCCCCAAAGCAACCCTAAGTAGATTGTAAGGTATTCATCTTAGTGCCTCTCATTCAACTAAGGAGAGAGAGCTATGGAGACTAAGGAGCTGGGGATTGTGCATGAAATGTTCTAAATCAAAGTAATTTTGAGAGAAATGGTGAAGAAGTTCCCTTGGGTAAAACTGTGCATCTGCTGAAGACTACATTTCTATAGAGATGTCTGATGTTAGTGAGGGTTTTGGCCTTGTGGGATTTGTGCTGCACAGTCATAGGTTTAGGAGTATGTACACATTAACAGTCAGGGCTGCTGTGATGAATGATTTCTTCATCAATCAGAAGGGATACTTTAGTCCTAATTTTTGCAAAATAATAAAGACGGAATGGAGATCTTGTTACAGGAAGCTGGAGTTGAATGGCTATGATTTGATTCATTTTCAAGATGATGAAAGGACAGAAAAAAGTTGGTTTGTGGCCGAGGTCTGGATTACAAAAAATGGAAAATTTTGACAGACTGGTGAGGCTCAGGGATATATAAAAGTGGCAGAGCTTGATTTTCCTATAATGAAAGATGCTAATGCTTTCTGAACCCCAAAGAAGTAAGAGAACTGCCTGAAGAAGGACACAACAACTAATAGAAAAATCTTCAGGCAGTGGAGAAGAGCCAGCTGATGTTGCTGACTTGTAAAGATTTTTATCGCACTTGTCTTGGCTACATTCTTGTCATTCTACTAAAACCTAATACCACTGAGTGTTCTTACTGAGATCTCAGCAACTTTTGTATTGTCCTGGAGTCATCTAAGTAAGAAGGACCTTTTTATTGGTGGACAAAGATCTTGCTTGGTGTTGACATCTCAATCCATCCATCTTCAATTTGAGGCAAACAGTGTGTATTTCATTTTTTTCAAGGTGACCACAGTGTGACCAGTTTTTCAATGCGACCACACTTGCCTTCTAGCAGACTTAGTGGGTGAATGTGGGTTGCTGTGATGTGAACCTTTTGTGAAAATGCTGACTGCTTTAACACCTAGCTTTTCTTTCCTACTTTTATTTTCATCTCCTGTGCCTGATCTCTGTAATGATAGCTTTGTGAGATTATGGTCTTTCCTGCCTGGTACTGAAAGATTAATTGGTTTTTGGCATGTGGTTTTGACTGGTTAGAATTTTTTTGTTTGTTTGTGAGGGTTTTTTTTTTTAATTGGTGGTTAGCTGGTTGTTTTTTGTTGTTGTTTTGTATATAAGGTTTTTTTTGTTTTGTTTTTTTTGTGCGTGTGTTTTTTTTGTGTGTGTTTCTTTGCTTTTGCTTTGGACTTAACACTGTGTCCATCTCCTGCAAGCACTTGAGACCCAAACTGCACCAGTGGAATCACAGAAGTGCAACTGTACCCTGTTAGCCACAAGAAGCTTTTCCTGGAAGTGTGGTGCTCAGTGAGTCAGTGGATAGCAGAGCAGCTTCTCATGTGTGGTTGGTGTCGCAGAGAGGGAACGTGTGCAGAGACATATATATATATACACACACATCACTTATGGCATGGAGAATGTAAAGGCAAGCTCCTGAAGTTGGCCAACTGGCTTTTTGGTGACCGTAAGACAATTGGCAGGGCAGGATATTGAGTCATGGGAGATGGGACTGTGAAATTGTGGGTGGACCAATAAGGGAAATGCTGCATGGGGAAAAGGCATTTTGAGTCTTGTGCTGCAAGTGACGCAAGCTTGGAATTAGTTTCAGGCAGGGAGAGCATAGATCATAACTCTGGAAGCTATAGAGAGCTATAAAATCTTTTATGAAAGCTTACTGCATCCTGGCAATGTCTTAATGCTTCCTCTCTTCCTCCATGCTTGCAAAGGTCCCCTTACATGGTGTGTTAGCTTTTGGTCAGGTTTGTCTTGAGAAGGAATGTTTGCTTCCTGACCTTAGTGCACAGGCTTCAGTTTAAATTCTGTTGTTAATTTTCTTGTTGCAGTGGAAAATAAAATTACTTACAATCTAAAAAGCCAATCACACAACAAGAAAAAAGTCTGCCTTAAGTAGAAGACTAGGTTATTATATTGATGAAAATGGAAAATGTCTTGTGAGCTATAAGGACAGTGGGCCTCTTACTTTTCACCTGCTACAGCCAACAGCTAGGATCATGTTTTGCCTTAAACTGAACTTAGTCTTATGCTTGCCAAGGAATGTGACTAGGTTAGCAAGCTGATTTCTTATCAATCAGCAGTCAAATGATCCATAAGAGGAACACAGAGTTCCTAGTAAGGGATTGTTGGAAGCAGGACAGCTTTGCTGATTATATTCCCGTTATTTTTTCACAGCAGTAGAATTCTGCATACAAATGTATTGGACTGAGTGTGTCAAACAGTACAAATTGTTGTTACAATACATTAATCATGGCCATGGAAGAACAGCTCTGGAAGAGAAGAGTCCCGTCTTACATAAGTTTTGATCTGCAGCCTCTGGGTCACCTCATCTCCTTCCATTAGGACTTCTGATTTCAGAATGAATAAAATTTGCCATCTTCTGCCCTGGCAATTTCCTTACAGTGAAATTTATCAAAAGAGATGAGATGCCATAAGTCCTGGATAAAAGCATTTACATGCTCACCCTTTTAAAGATTTCCTTCCCTTGCTCTCTGTCCTCTCTTCCCCCAAAAAGAGCTGTGCTTTGGTGCAATTGGAAAGTTAGAAATGATAGTGCCTAGAATCTGCATGCAACTTAAACATCCTATCTTCATTCATCTTTAAAAATCTTTGTTGTACGTCATGCTCTCTAAGAAGTGATGGAAGCCTTCATAGCCTTTCATGTTTTGGAAAATAATTGCACTGAAGGGAATTAATGTACACTCATAGGGCAGTGAAACAAAAATAGTTGGCATTGAGGTCCTTTTTTTGTTCTAGCTAAGTACCCTGATGTTTGGATGCTTGTGATTTTTCATCTTGCAATCCCCCTTGTGAGTCCAGCTCCCTGTGCTTCTTCCTTGCACTCTGTGGCCTGTGCTGTCCCTTCCTCTCTGACACAGCATGGGACTGACTTTGCCTGCAGTTCTGACTCCATCTTTTTCCTGGTGAGTTGTGCAACAGATCCTCAGTTGGAGCCATGGGAGTACAGAAAGAAAAGAAAGAATAGCCAAGGTATTAATCTGAAACTTGGATTTTTATACATTTTGTCAGACTTGTTTTGTTATAGTTCTCCAATGTCCCTTAGGGGATGGTTGGCAAAAGGTATTTTTGTCTCTTAATTACCTTTTGAAATCAATAGGAGACTGTATGTCTAAATATCTACATGAGTTTTGTCCTGTATATGTTTTCTTGCTGTCTCCAAAGGTGAGAACAATACTGTCTTACCTCATAGGACTGTGAGAGCAAAAGGTGGAATAACTGTTCTTCAGAAAGATGTCTATCCCAGATAGAAGAGGGAGGCACTCTATATTTACCCTTACTTCTCCTCTGATCCTTCTTCCCTCATGAATGTCTTCTTTAGTAGATAACCTTCTCCTAATATGTGTATTTTCCTTTATATAAACATATACATGTGCACACACATATATAGAGGAAGATTTATATAATATATACTAAATGTTATATTTTAGTACTTCATGTAGTGTTTTTAAAATAGACAAATATTTTAAGTGAACTATTTTCTCTGTTTTTTATAACCCACTGATTTTACATTCAGTCAATTAATTTTGGATAAGGCTGGAGCATAAGGCAGGCTGCAGAAAGATGTTGGTGTTTTGCCCAGAGTTCGTGGTTGCTGTGCTAAGGTCTTTCCTCACCATCCATGCAGCTTATATCTATGATTATGCTATTTATCATACTATTTATGATTAATAAAATGCTGGTCCCTTGGCTGCTTACACCACGTGTCAGATCTGGATGGATGGATGGATCTGAACCACAGCCTTTGCTGGGTAGAAAACAGCTTGTGAGCACACGATTTAAGGGAAGAAACAAACAATTTATGTATGGTTGAAAGAGCACAGATAATAAAGTAAATAAGTTCTGAGTAAAATGGTCCCTAAACATTCTTTACCTGCCTTATAGATATTTGTCAAATGCTTAGAGATCGTTTATATAGAGATCAGAGTATCCTTCCTAGCTCTTCTGAAATTTTCCTTCAAATGGAGATCTTTAGTATGAATTCTTCCTGTGTAGGGGGTCATATTTCTTAAGCTCACAGAATGCTTCACTCAGTAGCAGTCTCTCTGATGTCTTTGAGTGATTTTTTTTTCAATTAAAACATAATGTAAAATTATTGCCTAATTAGAAAGCTTTATTGTGTGTTTATAAGTACCCCTGAATGTACTTACCCACTGGAAGCATGCAGATGTCTGTTGGAATTTAATTTCTCTGCAGCGTGTTGGGGGTGGGGACAGAAGAGAAGTAGCCAGAAAATTATGGTTGCTGCAGTAAATACCAGGTTTCTCCCAGTGACCTGCACTGACTGCAGAGCTTATTACATCTAATGTAAGCATAAAACATCTGTTCAGCAGTGCTGTTCTGTATTTGTACCAACAAATCGATCACTCTTAGCTGATTGTTGCCTGTTGTGAGGACTCATGGTGAAAAGGGGGTGTCACATTTTAAAGCTTATTGTAAAAAAGATGTGGTGAAATACCTGTAAGGCAGTGCTGTTCGTTAAGCAATGGCAACCTTGCTTCACCTCTGTGATGTGGTCCCTCCTGAGCTCCAGAGTCAGAGATGTGCAGGAATCCTGTGGGTGAATGGTGTAGCCTGTAGTAAGAAGCATGGATGGTGAACAAGGTGTACCAGAAAGCTAACTTTAGAGTCCCCTAAGGGTGGTTTTTTTTTTTATTTGGGGGTTCCTCCAAAGTTGGTCTGTGCTCTCAGGTGGTGACACCCTGCAATAAGGCAGAGATGCAGTGAACCTTGTGCTCTCAATTTAGCAAATTCTTCTTTGGAACACAAACTGCTGCTGATACATGGAGTGTGCTGTCCTTGCTCTGGGCTGTCGAAGGTGAATCCTGGGCACTGCCTTCAGCATCTTGTGATTTTGTTTGGTTTCAGTCGTTGTTAGCAAAGCTGGCACTTCCACTTCCACCCAGAAGAGGTGTGGCAGCCCCAGTTATTTGTGCTTTGCAGTGGCTTACACCCTGCCAGCCCCAGAGCTGCATCTGCACAGCACATTGGCCATGAGTGGCTGCCATGGGGGCAGCTCTCCAGCACTGCCCCGTCTGTATAATACAGCACTTCCCTGACTGGATTGATTACAGCCTGATAGCGGGTTAGTGGGTGGCTCTGAACAGTGGGCAGAGTAACAGCTACATGTGCAAAGCTGTTTGAGATCACCAGCGTTCTTTTATTTGGTTTGCAGGCTCTGTACCAGCTGCTACTAGATGTAGAAAGTAAATGCTTCTTCGTCAGGGGATGTTTTTTACAATCTAATTAACACCTTTTTTGTGGGGGGCTTTTTTTTTTTTATGGTAATGTTCATGAAGCAGGTCCTGGCAGCATTAACCACCAGCCTTAGCAGTTCTTTTGTGCCAGTGTTTTTGAATCTGTGCCTATGTTAGCGTATTTCCTAGGGAAGTAGCCAGTATAGGATTATTCACACCCCAGATAAAATTTTATTTATTTTATTAGTGGCAGCTTCTGTATATCTAATTTGCAGCACTTGGTGAAGATGAGAATTAGCTTTTTTGCTAGAAAGCCTTTTCGTGTGTTTCCATGTGTGGATCTTGTTTCCATGGCATCAGCTTTTAAGCTTGAGAAGCACAGGTGGGAACATTAGCCAGTGAATAGGCATTAGGAGCCAGGCCAGCTCCTGTGTAGGGCTCTGTCTTGTAGTGAGGATAGTAATGTGGGATATGGTGATGATTTATGCATTTTAACAGTCAGGACTTGGGAGTTTTTCCTGTCTGCAGTATTGTGGTATAAAATACTTGATGCAATCCTGCTAGTGCTCTTGCAAAGGCATTGCTTTTCCTGCTGCTTTGTCTTGATTTTTCTGAAGATGAGGCCATGCTTGAGTGTTTGGTGGCTTGAATTATTTTTCCCATTTTCCCAAATACTTTAATGTGCTGGCTAAGCACCCTTACCCTAAAGAGTCTTTTTTGTCTTCCTTGCCAGTGTTGTCTGGGGATGGCATTGCCCAAATGTTTCCGTGTCACAGTTGTGTTGCAGGTACATTGTGAGCAGCAATGATTGAGGTGTTTGTAAAACAAGTGCTCAGACTAGTCTGTATGTCAGTCTTTGGGTGTCTCCAGTAAATACTCAAGCACAGTAAGCTGAGTGCAAGGTCTGTTTTATTAACTTCTATGGTTTTATGTTCTGTAGACACTGAGGTGATTATAGCTGTTTCTCTGGCCATAAAAACCATAAAGTTATGTGTGCACAAAACCGTATAAAATTTTGATGGCACAGACTTCTATTTTTTAATACAATTGAGCATATAATCCTGTTTTATATTTTACCAGTGCAAATGTACTTCAAAAAGAATGTGCTTATTAATTTTCTCCAGCTCAGTAGTAGGTGTAATGGGCAAGTAGGTGCAAGACAGTGAACCGGATACAAGATTTTGAGGGAGTTGCTTTTATTTAAATTAAGGACTTGAGGACACTCAGCAGAGTAACCTCATGTAAAGTGAGGTCCGTATTGCATCAGACAATTGTGCCAGCAGTGACATTGAAGAAGAATTCAGTGGGAAAGACAAGCCCTTGCAGCAGGACAGTGGGCTGCTCTCAGTGCTTGTATTACCATCATCTGTGAGGAACATGTGAAACCTCAGTGAGCGATACTACATGATATATGCTAAAGCAGCTTAAACATCAGACATGTTCATGGCAGCTGCAAAGAAAGAAAAATACACTGTGAGTTTGTTTTGAAAAGAAATTCATACCTGATTTCCATCATTAATGAGCTAATAGAAGAATTCGGTTCTTCTATTATTATTCAGTTCTTCTATCTATCTGGTGGTTTTCTCCACTCTAGACAAACGACCATAGGAATCATATCAGTTCATGTTTAGCACACTGAACCTGTATGCTTTGGGCAGTTCTCCAGGGATCATCTGTAGTAGATGATCTGCAGTAGATCCGTAGATCAGAGTAGTGGAGGTCTTCATTCCCTTTTGATTCTCAGCTGTCTCTGTGTGGTTCTGAGCTTTCAAAGGGTTAATCTGCTTTTGCTCTGTGTCTTGTGTTGGATCCAGTGGATGTTTTGAAGGGTGTGATGCTTTTGCAGAATTGTGACCAGTCTTGTTTCAGAGGATTGAATTGTCAGTGGTGACTGCATTTGGATAAGAAAATGCCTGTTTATTAACTAAACAAACAAACATACCCCTGCCACTAAGCCCCTAATTAAGGCTACAAATGAAATTGTATTTAAGAGTGAGAGCACTTCAACTTTGATTTTTGCATCCTACCAACCAGAGTTGTTTGTTTCAGGTTAATTTTTAATTTCCTGTCATAATTATGGCTGTTTTCCTACTGGTAAGCAGGTTCTCATCTAGTCATATTTCTTTTTCAGATTACGTGTGGCTCAGAGCATAATCTGGCAGTACTTGGTAAGTAGTTTAATTTTATAACAAATCCTCTCACCTTTTTTTCATTTTTAGTAGCAAAAGATGAAAGAAAAATGTGCACATCAAACATACTGAGTGATTAAGGGCATCGTGTGCAGCTGAAAGGAGGAAAGTAGCATATAGATATGGAGGAAAGAAAAACACAAACTGGGGGCATAAGTGGTGATGATGCAAATGTTTTCCTTGTAGACCAGCCCCTGTAAGGAGAGAGGAGTTGATGGATATAACGGCAAAATACATTTGCAAAGTGCTACTTGTTTTAGATTGGAGCCACTGCAACAATTCAAGCTGCAGATTCAGAATAGCATCTAAGCTTGAAGCTGGTCAAAAGTTTCTTTGTTTAACAAGATTGAAATTATTAACATGGAAATTTTCAGTGACAATAAAAATCCTGGACCTTTTGTAGCCCGAGGCTTGGAAAATCTTCAAAATGTCAGTCAGTGATAGTCAGGTTTTTTAGTGCATTTTAGTATCATGAAGCTGTTGTAATAATGATGAAAGTATTAGGAAGCTAATGTTGGTGGAGAAATTGAATTTTTGTGTACTAATTCCAGGAACAATCAGATTTTTGCTTTCAGGTATTGGTATCTGAAATTTGATACATGATTGCTGTTATTTATAATTACCACTTTAAGAAAATTTTAACTGTTGATTTTTGAGTGCTTTAAAAAACAGGTCAGCATAATTATCCCCATTAATAATCAGGGCAAGACAGATGAAGGGAGGAATTCTATGCCAATCAGAGCTGGAAATGAAACAGTCTTCTAAGTTTCAATCCAGCACTCTATCCACATAGACGCTTTTGATTGCTATGACTGACGCATTGAGATGTTAAGTAAAGAATTCCCTTAGTTTTTTTAAGAGTGGTGTGACAGATGCAGAAAAGCTCTATGGTACCCAGCCTGCATTCCATGCTCTTAGTTTTTTAGGTTTTGTTAAGTAGCCACAGAGGTAGCTTGCTGTACGGGCTGCATATTTCCATATATGCTACATATGTAGTATATTTTCTAATTATCCTTATCCAATTAAACCTTGTAGTAACTTGTTAAGTTCTGCTTAGTTTATGGCTGGATTTAAGAAAAGATTTTTCCTTTGCCTTCTCCCTGCTTGTTCAGTGTATTAATTGTCAGGCTAGTGCTTCTGAATGTCGACTGAAGAGCAATCTTGTTTCTTGCTGAATTGATGAAGTAAAAGTGTACTGCTGGCAGATTCCTCCAGTGTGCATGAAAGCAAAGCATTGAGTTTGAACAACTTTCTCTCTCCTTATGTCCTTTTAAGCTTTCTGCCTTCTAGGCAGAAATCTCTGGAAAAAATGGGTAGGGGAAAGAAATTCTGGAAGAAATTTACAATAAACTAAGAACTTTGCATATGTAAAGAACATCATATGCCTATGTAAGCTGTGTGCTATGCTCATTGAATTCAATGGGGAAATTATCACTGCTGGAAGCTAGTCAGTTTTATTTTAAGGACAACAGAAATGTGATGTTGCAAATTTTTTGAGTTAAAGAACTGTGATACAATTTATCCCTGAAGTGAATTTTTACATATGCTTTTAAAAGAGTGACTTTTTAGAACATTCTGTGGTAGGATTTCTCTGATCACTGGTCAGTGCTTCTTCAAAGCTGTCAGCTGTTACAATCCTTAAAAATGCCACATGGATTTTCATGAATGTGTCTACTTGATTGTACAATTTTCTAAGAACTTATCATTCAAGGAGAGTTTATTTATATCAATGAGATCATCAATGTTTTTCTTAATTAGTAAATGCTTGAATGATTTACTTTGAAGCTGAAATAACTCAAATTCAATATGAAAGGTAAACTGAAAAGCCTTTAACAGTGTAATATTCAAGTAACTATTTCTGGCTGTATATACAAATGTGCTTGTGCTTTTTTTGATGCATCATCTTTTAAATAGAAGCATTTTTAAGACAGAGAGGCTAGATTTATGGTTCATTCCACGAATGCTGAAGTAGTGTTCCAATCATCTTGCTGGTGATACAAGCTGTTTGATTTGTAGGGCTAGCAGGCAGTTAGGTTTTTTACATCTTACTTTACAGAGTCTGCATCCATGTGTATGGTTCAGTTATTTGAATTCTCTTTTCTTGCTTTCTTCTAATGAAGTCAGTGCAAAATTTGTCTGTTCTCTTCACTTTGATGGCACTTACTCCCTTTTTGTGGCTAAATTGGTAGAATTTAAGTTTTGGGTTGATAATGAGGTGAATGTTTGATATAAAGGAGAATGAGATGTGGGTTGTCTTGAAATATACCTACTTTTCTAATTGCAACGAGTTAAAAGTTATCAGTACGTGAAAAAGCGTAAACTTCACTTCTAGCCTGTGGTGAAAACATGTTTTTGTTTTGCTTTGGGGTTGTCTTGTGATACTAATTCTAAAATTTATAAGTATTGTAATACTTTTCATGGTTGTATGGCTTCATTTGAGAACAAAAATCCCTGCCTTGTAAGGAAAGACCTTGCACTTTTTACCTCAATCAAGGACTGATCATCATGGGAGGCAGCCTATTTCTGACTGAAATAAAAGAATAGTTATTTAATAAAAGTTGTATAACATCTCATATCAGAAAAGCATCTTCCAACATGAAAACTGTGTTTGTACTTACTGAGCATGTCAAAGGTGGCTTCATGATACTAAGGCAGAATCTTTGAACAACTGCAATACACAGTAGGACTAAATCACTGTGACAAAGCTGAGCTTTTCCAGGTTTGTGAGTCTATAGTGTTTTCAACACTTAAAAAGTAAGGAGGTTTGATTCTTACCCTAAAATGGGTTTAAAAATTATATTTATGGAGAAGGCTCTTATCAGGTTCTTACCCACTCCCCACTAAGACTTTCATCCTGCTTTTTTCAAAAAGAGAATAGTTATCTTTTAAGAGAACACTTAGCATACCACACACAGCTCATGCAATGCTACAACTTAAATAATCAGGCAATATTAACTGTGCAGTAGAGATGCTATAAACTGCAACAATGCCTTGACTGTGCTTCAACCACAGGGCACAAGACAGAATGCCTTGACAAACCTATGAATGCAAATGTCTTATTTTAATAAAAGTGAAACCCTGAAATTTTATTCAAGCCTCTTTGAAGTAGTTAAAAAAATTAAAATAAAAAAAATCATTACAAGGATGACAATTCTGGAGTCTGGCTCCCCCAAACCTTGGCAATGCATAATACCCCTTTGTGGTCTTACTTTTAGTAATTTTCTCAACCTGTACAAACAAATAAAAATCTTCTAAACAAAAGGTACTGGAAGATGTGTAGGAAAAAATTATTGTTTTAGAAACAGTTTTAAAAGCTAACTAGTTTCAGTTGAAGTCCCTCTCTAAAGCAGCCTTCAAAGGGGCATTCGTGTGTTTGGAAGAGTGAGATGTGGATCTTGCAAGTTAACATTTTCTGATATGGTTTTTGAAGGAGATAAGTGTTTGGACATGTGGCTACTTTAGATAGTGCAAATGGGTTTTCCTTGCATCTTCATAATCGGTGTAGTGAATTCTGACTTCTTCTCAGGACTATATTATTTTCTTGCATGGAGGATATAAAATGTTCAGTGAGATAGTATCCAAGTCAGGGTTTGTGGACTTCTGTGCAGTGTCCCACATCACAGAGGCACTGACTGGCAGGTGATGGTGGTGCAGCAGAGTTCACAAGAAGGAATCTGGCTGTGTGATTATTGTGCAGTTACTCATTTGATACTTGTCTCTGTCTCCTTTGGCTTTTTTGCTTTTTGGGTTACCTACATAGAACTGCTTTTTTTCACAAATAATGGTAGTGGAGAGGGCACCATATAATTAATGTTAATTAACCAACTGCAGATGCTAAGGTGGGCCCCCAACCATAAGCCTGTTTTACATGTGGAAGCACAACTGACGTATGAGGAGACAAGGTCCTGGCTTTGATCACATTGAGCCCCGTTTCAGTGTGTTCAATACAACAGCATTATCAATAAACGTTTTTAAAATCACTTCTCAACATTTCTGCTAAATCATAGGCCCTTCCAGAAGAGGGTTAGTTTTGTCTCCCGTTGACTTTTCTGTTTGCTGTATTTTAGAACAAGTTTCAAGACTTTGTCCTCTCTGTGGTTCATGTGCAACCACAGCTGTAAGTGTCATGATACGGGGATTCTCATCCTTCTGAAATTCATCCAGTTGGAGAGTAAACAGTAATCATAAATTTAATGGAAGAATAGCCATTGAAGAGGAAACTAGGACAAAACATCTATCCGCTCAAATGGCAGCTCATGCCACAAATGGTCTGAACTAAAGTGTGCAATAGTGTTAAAGGGGCAGTATAAGAGTTGTTATTCCATGATGTGTTAAAATTTGCTTTTTATATCCTTATGCTGGTAGGATGTAGCAATTATGAGCTGGAAACAAATGTAATCAGAGTGATCAAGACTTGGGGAGCTGATGGTACACATCCTGAAATGGTGGTGGTGTTATTGGCATCCCAAACATTTCGGATCAACATTTTGTAATAAGGAAGCTGAAGGGTTCCTACGTGGGAGCCACTACCTCTTAATTAACGAGTTACATTCACTTAGTAAAGTTCCATGATTCCAACTGAATTGTATAAAGCATCAGTCGAGGAAGTACTGTAACAGACTATGAAAGATATATTTCTATGGCAGAGTGAGCACCAATGGGGAGAGGAGACTGTGCAGGCTGACGGACGGATCTCTACGTTATGCTGACAGTATTATTTAGATGTTCACAGCAGCCCTACGAAGCCGGCAGACAGAGTCATGTGTCTGACATTTCGTCCCGGGGGACTCAGCAGTCTGTCATGAAGAGAAAAATCATAAATTCTCTCTGTTGCTGTAGTATTTGGAGGAATCTTCAGCATATACAGTGGAGGGCACTGGTGTTCAGCAAGGAGCCTGAGTCTGCTAGTCTCTTGCTTTATTTATTATGCATGAAAAATCCCAGTGCAGCCAGGGTCTCTATTGTAAAGGTTTCCTGGCAGACCAGCATGGAGTCATGTTGCAGCATGCTGTCTCTTTGCATTGCAGCACTAATCACATTCTCTGCTTATTAAAGGGCACCTGGCAGGACTTCGAGTAACCATCACTGTTGTCATTTTCGTGCGGGTTATATGTCGACCTTCTAAATTTATTCTCTGGCAGAGCCATTTTGTATGTCATTTAGCTCTTAATGTGGCTTTGACTGTTAAAATAGCTCTTCAAAATATAAGCAGCTTTGGTTATATTTGTGGTAAAAAAGCAGCCTTGTTCATATTATTACCTGAGCACCTGTCTGAATGCTTTCTACACAACTGGATACAGATCTGACATCACAGTTTTCCTGTCGTGTTTGAGCCCTAACAGTGTTTACATGTCTTCTCGCTTTGTGTGTCTTTTCTATTTCATGCTCCAGACAAACTAATTGTTCCTCTGGTAAGATGGAAGCTGAAAATGAATTTCAAATGTCTGATTTTTTTGTTACTTTCAGCAAGTTATACTCACAAAATCTAATCCTCTGGTCTTTGTAGAGTTTCTTTTCCAAGGGCTATTGGAAGTGAAGCAGCCAACTATCTCATGAATTTGTGGGTGTAAGGTGATCGGGAGAGAAATGAGGAAATGCTAATTTGAGCATTTGGAAAAGCCTTCTGATGGGGAGGAAAATAGCTTTATATGAACCAAATTGTCTGAAATCAGTGGCTGCTGGCTATAGGAAAGGATGGATATTTTGCTGTGAAAAGCTAATTAGATCCACAAGAAAAAATGGGATTGCGTTGACTCCCTAGAAAGAAATTCCAGAGGTTAGGGTAAGATCTGGCTGAACTGCATCTTCTGTGACTAAAATGAAGTTTTACAGCTACCTTCTCTTCCAGGCTTTGTCACAGTGTTGATACATGTTGTGGGTGATTTGACTCTCCAGAATGCTTTGTTCAGCTTCCTCTTTTCTCTGTGGGGCTTGTCAATTTAGATTGTGAAATCTTTGGAATAAAACTGGCCTTTTAGTGCGTTTTAGAACCGCATAGAGCAATGGGATCTGATTTTTATTTTTTTGTTTTCAATATTGCATTACAACTTATAATAGTTGCAATCACTTCCCTTCCTTTCCTCTCGGAGAGGCAATTTTGAAATATAATTAATCTTGGTGTGTGTCTCTATCTTAATTTATACTATTTAGCATATAAACAGGTAATAATGCAGTGCTTGTTGTACTGTTTACAGTGTGGTTTCCTGCTGTTACCAAATACAGTGCTCTGAAGATAAAAGCTGTTACTTTTCTATATAAAAAGCTCATAGTTCTTGTGAATTTTTTTTAATTCAACTTTTTACATACCACTGTGGTGTCAGCTTAGAGTTTGTGTAGAGTTGAGCTCTTGTGTGCTGTCACTCTGTTTCATACGAGACACTGTCTCACATCTACAGGGATAAATCTGCTGTGTCAAGAACCCTCCAAAAGATGGGTGAGAGGGAAGCGTGCAATATTAACCTCTGGTGACAGCTAAAAACCATCCAGCTGGAGCTGTGAGTGGCAGTTAGAGGAGATAATTGTCACAGGAAGCCACCAAACAACCAGCAAATTCTACCAAGCAAGAATTTCACTTGAAGCAGAATAACTAGAGAGCCCTTCCTTGCAGGTATTGGTGAAAAGAAAAGGTCATTCCACCCGGTTTTAGAAAATTAGGGAGGATGAGAGCACTCTTAAGAGTGGGGGCTGCAGTACAGGTGCATGCAGTTCTTTGTCAGAAGGCTCACTGGATGGATACTGAGTATTTAGAAAACAAATTAGATTTTATCGTATACTTACAAGCTCTAAGCGAAGCAATTACTTTAAAGTAGAAGAAAAATATATCCAATATATCTAAGGGATATTTATCTGAATTTTCAAGGAAGCAAATAGAATTACAAAAATAGGCACCCTTGCTCACCAAAGAGAGATTAAGCATTTGTTAGCTATGAAATGAAATAAAATAAAAGGAAGGAGAAATGCTGAGCTTCAAGGAGTCACCTAGAGCACAGAGGAGGGATGCTCACCCAAATAAAAGCACAAGGCCAGCAAAGCAGCTGAAAGTACTTGGAAGAGAAACAAATTAAAGCTTCGGTACCATCCTGCTGAGCAGTGCTGAAGTAAGCTGTGCTGGTAGTTTTGAGTCCTGTACATGCAACATTTAAACTTCTCAGTATATCATTGAGTAGAAATTTTGCAGTTAAATGGCTTGACAGGAGGGAAAGATGGTTTATATTTAGAATGCTGGCGTGATGAGTGCCCTGACTGTGCTGTGGGAGACAATATCTTGCTATAGAACCTTGGGTTGACACCCACGTGTTTATGTGTAGTCACTATCCAGGTCCTTTTTGGAGCACTAAGAAATTTTGCTGTCAGTGCACAAGTATCTGTGACCTGGCTTAGTTATATGCTATAAGCCCATAATCTCTGAAGCTTTTTTCTTCTGATATTTTTTGTGTGCGTCTTACTAACACCATCTTAAATATTCTAGGTAGCTTTTTGCTTAATAAAAACATCAGAAGTAGGGATTTTGTGTACTTCTGAGATTGGCTTGACTATGAATTGGGGTTTTTCACATATCAAAGTCTATTTTGCTAACCAGTTTTTGGATTTTACAGTGCAGTTACAAAGGTCAGAAAAATCTTTTAAAAACTGAAGCTGAAGGCAGGGATGCTGACAGTGACATAGGTCTGAGAGATGATGTTGTAAGGATACGTGTGAAATGTTTCAAGGCTGGTGATGGAACAGGGACACTTCTGGGCCAACACACTTATGCTTCATATGGCTATAATTGCACAAGACTAAATGCACACATTCAGGCTTCCTGAAGCTTTGGTAAAGCAAGGTGAATGGGGAATTGTTTCACTGCCCTTCCATCAGGGCAGATCCTCTTTTCCCAATTTAGGAATTAGAACTTTGGAACTAAAAGTAGTAGAAATTGTCGTGGAGCAAATCTGGAGGTATTTACTTCCTAATACCACAAGTAGAGGCCATTCAAGCATGCAAACCTGCAGCAAGGTTTCAGGGTAAAAATAAAGCATTTTATTAAAAATCATTGGCTTTAGAGAGGTGAGTATTTAAAAAAAATATTAGAGGGGAAAAAAGTGAGATTTAAACCAGAGATTAAAAGTGGGAATATTTATAAAAATTACCCTTTAGTTGTCCTTGTTTTTTGAACTTGTTTCACTGAATTACTTCTTTGTGGAAGGAAGGTAACAAAGTAATTAAAATAAAAAATGCTTTTGAGACTCATTTCGCTATTGTACTTTTTCCTGTGCTTTTTGTGGAGTCTCTGAGGAGCAACCAGGCTAAACTGGGACTTCTATTATTTCTGAAAAATATCTTCACATCATTTTATTTTTAGATTGTTGGGCTTATTTGAACAGTGAGGAAGTGAGGAGGACTGAAAGCTATTATGAGCAGGGATTTAAGAGACATTTAGCATAGCACATTTAACATTTCTTGTGGAGCAACAAGAGGGGTTAATATATTCATGGTGATTGAGTAAATCAACAGGAATCAGGTCAACCGTGTGATACTTGTTTATGGCACAGTTTCAAACATAACTGTTCATATGAGGAAGCTGAATGAAGTGAGAGACTACTGCTACATATAAAGGTCTTGGTGCCCATCAGTCTTTAAGGAGCAAAATGCCTGTATTACCTCTGTATTTGATTGTGGTAGCTCTAAACTTCTTAAAGATGGTAGCACATCTGTCAGTGTTCTTAAACCCACCACAAACAGCAACAACACCCCAGACCCCACCCACAAACTGTAGTGATTTTGAAAAACCAGTAAGCTGAGTCCTTCTTGGTAGATTTTTCAGATGAGATAACATTTTCACTAGGTTAGTTCTGGCCTACATATTCTTCCCCTTTACAAATCTAATGGAAAAATTACTTTGAGAAGGTAATATATGATGTATTGATTCTGGCATAAACTTTGTTTGTATATATTCTTGCACCGATTTGCTAAATTAAATGTTGTTTAGGAAGACCTTCACATGATGCCAGGAATTCATGTTATAGGCTTAGTTCTCCTCTCTCTCCCTTTTGTGCAGATTTAGCATCTTATTATGCCCCTGCTCTGTAGCCTTGAGTTGGAACAAATTACAAGATTACTATGAAGTGATTATGATGGGGACCACTAACCCAAGGCCATAGGTGGAAGAGGTGAAACTTCCAAATGAGCCAATAAAGAGAACATGAAATCCAATTTTAACTCTGCTCATATACATGGATAATATTAATTTACTATTTGTTTTTTATGTGGGCTGTTCTGCGAGTGTGAGGTTACAACCAGGGAGTTACAACCATATTTGCTCTTCTGTAAACCTTTTTTTAAAATACGTTCAACCAGCTCAGGTAATGTTGTATCACAGTGAAATTTCTGGTGCTTACTCCAGCTGTGAGAGTGACCTCCAATGTTCTTTATGGCCCTTCCTTTGGCCTTCCCAGACCTGGATTCCTTTATGGAATTTTGCAAAATGTAGCAGATTTTCAGTTTTGGTATTATGTGACCTGCAGTGCTAGTGACTTAAAAATCTATAAGCTGTTCTCAGATCTCCTCTTATTCACCTTGTGAAAGAGAATCAGGCAGTTCTGAATCCCCCAAAGTGCCACTGCCAATGACACTACCTGTAATGCAGGGTACAGTCCTTTTCTGATGAGTGAAATATATACATGACTAGAAGATTTCAGTTTCCATTTTTCTCAGTAGGAAAGAATTTCTGTCAATTAAGAATTTTGAATAGAGAGGATTCTGAACTTGATGAGTTTTCTTTTTTTTTTCCTCTGTGGATGTTGCTCAGAACAACAGTGCCATCAAACATGGGAAAATTCTATCAGGATACATCATTGATCATCTCTAGTTGCCCTCCTTCCGGCATTTTGATATTAATTTTTAAAAATGTTTAATCTGTCATGACCTTGGTGACAAATCTGAGTTGCCAAGAGACTGGAACAAGTAAGCAGATGCTTTGCTATGAATATCTAAGAAAATAAACTGGAGGTTGGCTTCCCTATGCAGTTGATTTTCAGTGACACCAGCTGCTGTCTTGCTGAGTTGAGATATCTTAGAATATGGGCGGGATGACAAGCCACACTAATTCATATAATTCTGAATAGGGAGCTCACTTGGCTTGAAAGGTATGTTTGCTTTGGCTTTCAAACTTCCTATTTTTTCCCACTGAACTGTTTCCTTCTGTGTGCTTTCTCTTGTACTATTTTGTGTGCGTGTTGGTTTGGTTGGGTTTTTTTTTGTTTTTTTGTTTTAGTTCTGAACTTTTCAAGGTCTTTTAAAATTGAATGAGATGAAAGATGTAACTCTTAAAGCCCTGCAAGATGATATGCTTCTAAATGAGCACATGGGACACTTGATGTGTGATGTGTCGGTGGTGAAAGACGTGTATGCTCAAGGGGTAAGGACTGTTTTCCAGTGCAGCCTTCTGAATTTCGTTTTATTAACAGAATCTCAAGAGCTGTTATATTTGCCAACATGTAATTTTTTGTGGTATTGATTTAATGAATGCTTACTTACAACTTCTGTGAAATAAATTGTTCCCCAGTTTTGGTAGGAATAATTCATTATTTATTACTTTTCCCTGCTGATATAGTGGATCAAATCTATGACCTTTACTTCAAGGTAAGTTTAATAACTGGGGCCTCCAAATGAGATTATTTCAGAAGTACCAGTTCCATATAAGTTCATCATGTTAATGTGTAATTTGCACTGAACATGCAGGATGATGTGTTATGTATGACAAATTTGTAATACTCACTGGTTCTCTGTGATGCAGACCCTTTGCATGGGTGTTTCTGGCTTTCCTAGAAGTAGATGTTTGCTTAGGCAAGAAAAGTAAGTACTTTATTAGTTTTACTTCTGTACAGAGGAGAGGAAAAGCCTCCTGGTCTCTGTGCTCTACCATGAGTTGTTGGACAGGCCACTCACCATCTGATTTGTGGTCATTGAACATGCCTTTAGTGTCCTCGACTACAGAACTTCTTGGTGGGTAGTGAAAGATTTAGTACCAGAGGCAACTTTTAGATATGTTTATTTAACCTGGGGTTTTCCTTTAGTCCCAGTAGTGCCATTCTATTCCTCTCCCATAGAGAAATGCAAGGCAGGAAGAAGGCAGCTGCAAGTCTCCCTGTGCCAGGTTGGAAACAGGGTCAGGATTGTTAGTCTATTCTGCTTTTTTTTGGAAGCATCTGGCCCGTCATAACCTTAATGCTCATATGATTTTTTTTCTGTAGGTCCAAAAGAGAAAAAGTGTTAAAAGTGTCAGGTTTTGACATCCTTGCTGTTTAAGACCATTCACACTTTTTTAAAGTTGTTTTTTGGCCCTGAGACTCCTCTTGCTACCTACTAATGAAAGGAGGGAGGAACCCAAATGTGTTCTGCTTACATCCAAGCCTTGTGTTGCCTGCCATTTATAGCAGGAATAGTATGATGGTTTGCTGTCACTCAGATGTCACTCAGATTTCTTCAGTCTTGCTACTACACTGTTGATCAAGTTAACTGCAAGGCAGGATTCTTCCTAGGTGCCTTCTGGATACCCTAAAATAAAAAAAGCGTGAATGCTATTGTATAGCTCTTGCAGATTTGTTGAATAAAGAAGCAGCCACTTTCATTTTTTAAGCACTGTAGTAAAGAAATCTTGTTCTGTTGACAAGTTCAGCATGTGTCTTGTGCAATACTTCTCTGTCTGCTTGGATCCTCCTCCTCCTTCCATCTGCCACCTTCTCACTCTAAGGAAAGGAAACTCCATTCTGTCAAAGCAAAGTGCCAGTGAAAAATGGGGAAGACTTTTAAGAGCAGTTTCTGGATGAGACCATTCACTAAAATCAAAACAAATATAATCACAGCTCGCTATAGTTTTGCCCTGTGTTACCTGATTAAGGCTGACACGTAGTAAAATAGTCCCTCACCTTAAGGCTGTGCAGTTGAAAAAGGCAGAATAACTTACTAGTGCCTGTGATCAGTGCTCCATGGCAACATGTTCTTTGCAAGGAAAATAGCATAAATACCTATTAAGCAAAGAGATTCCCCAGCAAGCAGATTTAAGTGCCAGAAATCGAACAAGTCTGGGGTTTGTGGCCGTTTCCTCTCTAGGTAATTAGGATAGCTACCAGTGAAGTACCATAATTGTAACAGATGCTCTATAAGTCTTCTGAAGTACAAAATGTAGCTCCTTTTGTAATATCTTGATTCAGAGTCTATGTATTCCTGTATGTTTCCAGTTATTAGCTTTCTGATGCTTTGCGAAGCTATTGCTTTCTAACTTTGAGGATTGTTTCCTTCTGCAAAGATTGTGCGGTTGCTTCTGCCTCATGCTGACTGACAAATTCAATGCAAGCAGTTTAAGAATGATAAACTCGTATTATTGCAGGGACTTTGTGCATTCATTGAAGTCCCCAGGCTGGAGCTCAAACCTGGCAATCATCTTGACCAGAAACAAATGTGCCGAGTTCCACACTTAGGAAGGATATGTCCACAACTGGTGATCTCTGCCCAGGAGAGTTAAGGATTAGAGAACTGCAGGACTGTTTTTGGTAGTTCGTCTTGATATATCGAAGTATGGCTGTGCAGTCAGATGTGCCCATGCTTGCTTTATAGCTGGAGTTCAGTTGGCTGTTTGGGGCAAGGGCAGCAGAAACCAACAGAACTTTGTCTGCTGAACTTTGGTGGTGAGCCTGTGGGCTCCAGAGCTGAGAGTGCTGAATGCCCAGGGCAGTTAAAACCCTGAGGTCCTGCTTGAGTCACCATGCCTTAGTCCCTGCTGTTTTGGCCACACCAACTTACTCTCATCACGTATTTGCTGGGGCCCATGTGGCCACCATGAATTAAATGGTTTTCATTTCCTCTGTTAACAGGATTTTTAAATCCTCATTGCTTGGCTGGCTGAAAGATTACTTTACTGTCCAGTGTGAAGTCTTAGGATGTGCTTGTCTTCTCAACCCTAAAACCTAAGCAAAAATTGTAAGTCAGAATTTTGTGATCTCCTTACGAAAGTGTAGGACAGGTATGAAAGACACTATATGGGTGGGAACTGTGTAGATACAACTTGTCTGAAGTTGAGTTTCTCTGTTTTATTCAGTGGGGTTGTGAGTATAGATCATATGTGTGATTTGAGATTATGAGAAAGAGCTCTGCTCTGTTCTGCTCCGTTCTGCCCTGTTCCTTTGGTATAACTTTACTCTTTCAGTCTTATGTGCCAAAGCACACTGAAACTGTTTCCAGCATTGTATTTTTGACAACTCTATAGTTGATATACTGTAAAGTATTGTATTGTATGCTTTTGTCTTGCCAACCAGTCAAGCATCATGGGTGGATTTCTGGGCAAAGGTTTTTATCCAATAGTTTTGTTTATTTATTATGTAATCACTTTAGAAAAGGTAGAAAAGTTTATGTTAAATCAGTAAATGCGTTGCAAGTTAGGAACGCGTCAAGAGCCTGTGTTTGATTGCATTGCAACTTGGGGATCGTGCCTTCTGTGTGGTAACATGGGATGACTTGTTTTCTTATGTACTGGCTCCACAAAAAAGTGCAAGGCACAAAGCAAGTATTTTTCCTCATGATGAGGTGATTTCCAGTCTGTTATATAGCACTGTAAAATAGTCTACTGAGCTGATTAGTGTTGGCTAGGAAGAATGAAGCTTGAAGTCAGGTTTGAATCATGTTTTAAGCTGTTAAATGCCTGGCCAAGACAGTAAAATGTTGATGATGCTGCAGTACTGCAAAGCTGTAACTTGGTGAATAAATGCCTTCTACAGTATATAATACACCCCCGTTTGGTATTCTGTACATGACATGCAAAAATGAAAGGCATTTCTAGATACAGAAGTTAAAAAAAATATTTTTCCCTTAATTTAAGCAGCAAATGCTAAGCAGAAATTGCTCCCATCTAATTACATTTTTCCCCTTCAGCTTGAGGCAGATATAATAGGTACATACTTTGTCCCTAAATATAGAGAAACTATGCTGAAGGAAATTGCTGACAAAGAGTAGAAAACCATGTGATGTGTTAGTATACACTGGGAAAGTTAAGTTTGGATTGCATGGTGCAATGATCCATCTGTCTTGGCTTTTTTTTTTTTTTTAATTTGTGGTTTTTTTTTCTTTTAAAGCTGTTCCATGGCTCAGAAGAGCTGGAGTTCAGCTATTAGGCTGTCCCTAGCAAGAACAATATCCAAAAAGCCCCCATGGAACTGTAATAACTAAGTTTCTGTGGAAATTAGCTTCATTCACTTCTAGTCTAGTCAGCGCCGTCCATTTGTAACTTCAAGGCTCTGATCTCTTTCAGAATGAATGAACCTGTGTCATCTTACTGCTCTGGAATGTTTCTCATGTACATTTTCATGGTAAATGAAATACGTGACATTTGCGTGGAATTTGAGTGATTTCAGCCAAGATATTTAGAATTATTTTAAGTTTATTCATTTTTTTGTACACACATGTCTTTGGGGGGGCCCAGCTTCTTGAGGTTTTAAGGCATCACCATGGATGATAATTGGGTTATGGTGTATCAAACTGATTCCTTTTCAAATTTTTAGTGTTTTCATATTCTGGTGATGCAGGATGATTATGGTAGTACTCCTCAATTGCTTCTTACTTTCCATCCAGATTACAGCCCCTTCAATACATAGTTGTAAATTTTAATGTCAGAACTAGGCAGACACAGGCATTTAGTACTTTAACCCTTAGAGGAAGCAACTGGATCATTTTGTGATGTATTGACCCAGATTTGTGGACCATTTACACAGATACTGATATGTCTCAAAGATGTGAAAACAGTTGTACAGGAATAGCTTTTATATGTCATTTGTCTCTTTCATTCGTGTTCCAGGACTACAGTGCAATAACTTAGACTTTTTTTCTCTTCTTATTACAATAATTTTAAATATTAATACTTAAAATTGAAATCATGTTAATTCCACTTTCAATAGAAGGCTAGGCTGCTAGTCTAGAATATAATAGAAAATACATTTATGTATTTCTGCATCTGGTTCTGAGATTCTACCAATTTGTAGTCATTTAAAGGAAGGGATAAAATAGCTTTAAGATGTCTCTTCCTATTACTTTTTCATTAGGATCTGAGGGATGCTCAGAGTAAAAGAGATTCTCAAGGCCTTTCCTAATGTGGGGTTCCAAGGGAACTTCAACCTTCCTTTGCTCTGTAATCTCCATAGTACTTACCCACCCTGCTCACCAAAAAGTCTTGAGTGTTAGCTGAATTTGACAGTCTTCCAAGTTTTGTCAGTCATTCACTGTTGAAAATTTCAGGTGCATTATTCTTTGTATTTTGGACAGTCAGAGTGACATAGAAGTGACAGGGAAGTTGATACTGCTGTTTGCATGAAACCACTCAGTGACAAATGAGTTGCAGTAAGATGGATCACTTCTGAACAGAGGGGGAACAGATTTCTCTGCAGGGCACAAGGAGCAATCTGAGATTCTGATAAATGCTTTCATGGAGGCTATAAGATGGCCCATTTAATAATTTATTAAAAGTACAGCTGAGCCTTTCATCTGAATGCTAAGCAATTAATTTCTCTAATATTTTTGTGAGGGTAATAGTAATCAGACATTGTTTTAAAACTCATCTAGTCTGACCCTCATAAATTTGGTGTCTTCAGTGTCCTTATTTGTATTTTCCAAAAACTGCATTAGTTTTATATTAACATTGACTGGATGCCTTCTTAAAGCTCAGCATGTCTTGCTGTTCAGGATTTGTGGTTTCATCTTAGACCAGCACTTTACTTAAAGTAATTAGCCATGTTGTTGTTTTGGTAAAACAAAGTCACCTTAAGAGTAGTCTCAGCTTTCCTGTCATGCATTGGTACTGCTGTTCTTCATGGTAATCAAACTGGGACAACTCTGCCTTGTACAAGTCAATGCTCAACAAAAAGGGG
This sequence comes from Calyptomena viridis, assembly GCA_013390005.1. NCBI lineage: Eukaryota > Metazoa > Chordata > Aves > Passeriformes > Eurylaimidae > Calyptomena > Calyptomena viridis. The sequence continues at coordinate 39,831 of WEIV01001352.1, read as the reverse complement.
GTGGAGTCTGTAATAATTCAGAGCAGTGAATGTTCCTTCAGAGTACTGCAAGCTGCATTGCACAAAAGGAGCAGTGGTCTGTAAGTAAGTACAAGGCTCCAGCCTCCAGAATGCGCAGATTCTCTGACTTCATCACTGGAGTGGTTCAGAACAGCTGCAACAAAGCAGAAGGGGGAAACAGGTTTGTAAAAAGCACAAAAAGTGCTTCACTTTCCTGATAAGCAAGAAAGACATTCCTCCTCTGAGAATGCTCCTGCCAAATTTGTTTTGCCTTCTATCTTTATCACAGCGGGTTGAAACAGGCATCATGAAGAATGACCAAAAAGAAGAAAATATATTGGCTTTGTGTCTAAACATGTAAAAACTTTGTGTAAGTATGATAGTTGAAAACACAGCACTTTCTTTTGGGTAGAGAAGTGGGTTATGCATTTTCAAAGAAGCAGATACTTTGTGTGGCTTTGCCTGATTCAAGACAAATAGCTGAAATGATATAGCCAGGCTGTCAGCATGCATTTTATAATCCTGAGAACGAGAAACATTCATATGAGCACTTAGGCAATGCATGCAAATCTTGGTTATTCTCTGTAAAGCCCTTAAAATTCATTCTTACGTAGCGTCTTGTTTCTGGGACAACAATGCCCAAATGTAATGAACAAAGGAGTGAGAGAGACTAGACAAAAGTCTAGTATCTTAAAGGACTCCTCATCTTAAACCAAGGTTCTCCTTCAACTCTGAATGCATAGGAAGTGGATCTCAGTGATGATCTTGGTTATTTCTGTCTTGGTTTATAAGTATATTTTCTTTCCAAATGCAGTTTAAATACAATGATGAAACTAAAAAGAACATCCTCTCAGATGTGACCAAAAAAAAGGATTCAGTGGCAAGTTTGTGTTTAATCGTCTGTGTTATGCTGTGCTCCAGGTTCCAGTTCTGAGGTTATCCTGGGATGTAGCAATGTCCAAAAAGACCAGTGTAGTTTCATGTTTAGGGTTTATACCTATGGCTTCAGTTTAAATTGAGCCTGAGTGCAAATCTTGCACAGAGGGCATGACCTCCTTGGTGCAGCCTGAAGGGCTACCATTGCTGTCTGCAGGGCAAGGGGATCCCAGGGATCCCGTTTGAAGGGGCACATTGTCAATGGCCACTGCCATGGTGTAATGCCTGATAAGATCATTAAATGTGTCTGTGAGTGTGTAGGTCAACTTAAGCTGTGCCTGATGCTTTTCCGTTTAGCAGCGTTTAACTCGGTGTGTTTTAGAAGTGTGTTTATCCGAAGGCCTCCAGAGATGCCTTTCATGGTTGGACGCAGATAATTGAAAGTTGGCAGTTTTCCTGCTCCTGCATGTCAGGAACCTTTCAGTGAACCTGGCCCTTTCAGAGGTATCTGTTCCCTGTGGCACAGTGGTGGAAAGCTGTAGCTCAGAAATTATTTGGAAATTTCGGTTGCACCAGTGGTTCTTTACCATGCTAAGGATTTAAGAAATCTGGGTTGTAGCCCCAAGAGGCAGGGCTGACCTTGGGATACCCAAGGTTTGACATCATGGCTAATTAGTAATAGAGGAAATCTGACAAATAGGTGAGTACTGCACAGAGATTCACCTAATGAAAAGAATACCTTCTCCTTCCCAAATAGCTCCCTTGCAACATTCAGCTATGTAGCAGCTACTGCTGTTTTGTGAATGAAGCAAGAGGATTCCACAGCAGTCTTTGTGCACACTCCTCACCCTGCATTTTGTTCACAAAATGAGAATTATATTTCAGTGGTTTTGTGGACAACGTAACAGCAAAAATACACACAGTAGATAGGTAAAACTGCTGCTACACTAGGTGAAATGTAATTTCTCATTCTTGCAGAAGGCTCATTTTCTGTGAACTGAAACTATCCTATAAATGTTGGGGTTTGCCATGAATTGGCCAAAGGCTGGAGAGTAAATTTTATGGTAGTACTATTTAATTCCTTTTTGACCATGTCTTTCTCAAGTCATGAGGCGGCAGTGATAGCATATAATTTTGATATCTGATGAAATAGTCTCATGTGGTCAGAGTGAGAATCAATTTTAAGAGCTGAAAATGCTACTTTAAATGATTGCTGTGCTTGCAGTTAACAAGAAATTCAACCTAAAGAGCCAAATAAGCATATAATTTTGTCATGGCTAGTCAAATTTTCCATGTAAATTTAAAAGGAGGGTAATTTTCCCATTTCTATTTTAGAATGTTCCTTATTCTGCCTTTATAATTTTGTCCATTTCCTCATTAGTGCTCCTTTCAGAGTCCAAACATGTCAACAGTGATGCCATTATCAGCCTGAAATGAGCAAACGTTCTCATATTCAGTTGTGGTTTGCCTATGACAGCTATTTTTAATTTTGCAGCTGCTGGAGACTAAGGCAAATGAGGCAGATTTGCAACTAATGATTTGGCACCTATATCACATGGTTACTTTACAAATAGGTGTAAGGAAATAGGTGTTAGGAAACCTGGGGGTTCCCAAGGGGTCTCTTCACCGAAGTAGAACCTCTGGAAAAAGAGAGAGCGTGAGGCAAAACACTGAGAGCAGAAGGAGGTATCCTGCTGATTTAGCATTTGTTTGCAGATGTTCAAAATGGAGTGTGAGATGGCAAGTTTTTTTTTTTTTTTTTTTTTTTAAAGTGTGAATATGAGTTGACAGCCTCATGCACTCTCCTGTGTATTCTGAGCAGTGTGAGTTCTACAGGGTCCTCAGCCTCGAGGATTTTTTCTTCCTGAAAGAGAAGGTAGTGGGACTTCTGGCTGTGAGGAGCAGCTTCTGTTCTTCCCAGCCTTGACCCCTGTTTCTAAACTAGCTTCACAACTCATAGTTGAAGATCAAACTGCGGAATACACAAGTGCTGCAGTGACCTGTTCCTGGTTTAAGTTTTAAATGGTAAATTCTATTGTTTGGGACTGAAATACATGTGTTGTGGACAACATAACAGCAAAAATACACACAGTAGATAGGTAAAACTGCTGCTACACTAGGTGAAATGTAATTTCTCATTCTTGCAGAAGGCTCCTTTTCTGTGAACTGAAAGTATCCAATAAATGTTGGGGTTTGCCAAGGGTTGGCCAAAAGCTGGAGAGTAAATTTTACACTACTACTATTTAATTTCTATTTCAAACTATTTAAAATCTTGTTTAGTTTCATTTTGTCTTTGATCTTTAGCCCAAAATGCATTACGTATTTCCTACTCTCCCCCCCCAAATTCTGTAGCAGTAGTGCACGTATGTTTTTACTGTACTTTTAAATCCATGTTAGCGGATCCAGGCTCTCGAAAAGCTGCATAGACTGTGTCTTAGTGATCCATAAAGAACAGCTTATCTAGGTCTTGGAAGACTGCAGAGCTTCGTAAATATAATTCTGTTTTTTGTTTTGGCAAGTTGGTTTTCAAACTTAGACTGAATTTTAACTTTTAATTTGTGATATTAACTATAGTCAGGAGGGTTCCGATACTTTCACACTTGTGACCATAGCGTTAATTAGGTAGTTAAATACTTATGCAAACTATATCTTTGTTTCATGTGCGATGATTGTAGAAAAGTGTTGCTAGTAGTTTATTTTCACTTGTATTGAGCATCATTGTTTCAGTACTGTTGTTATTTATCTTACTGATACTAGTTTAGCTGACTTTCCTGCTAGTTACCCAACCTATTGATAAATCTATTGTATGACCTTGGATTATCTTGATCATTTCTCTGAGAATCAATATAAACATACTGATATGAATAAGATTTCTCATAGAGGAGGGTGTTACTAAGAAGAAGTATTACTGGGGAAGTTAAAAAAGAGAATGAAGTGATGAGTTTTTGAAGTGCAGTGACTGCATTAAAAGTGTTCTGACAAAACGCTTTCTTGATCTCCTAAGAAATAAAAAGGCAGTTAGTGCTATAACATCTGGGAGAAACTAAGGTCTAAAAGAACATCCTGTTGAGAGGATTTGTTAGTTATGCAGTTTAAAACTGTGAAACATACTTATTCTTATAAAAAGTAAAGAGGACTCCATGTCTTCATTCTGTAAGGAACTTAATGCCCATCTCTCTTGCATTTGGGAGATGAACATGCCTTTCAGAAAATAACATGTTCATTTAAGAACAACTGCCCATATATGCCAGGCATTTTTGGTGTGTCACTTGTGCCCTATGACTTGATGATACCAAAGTGGGTAATATAACTTTGAAAAATATGTATCAACAGACCAACTTTACCTTGACCTACTGGTTTTTCATAAGAAAATTATTTTTATTTTTTCTATAGTCAAGCTCTAGCAAGATGTGGCAAATCTGGAGCTCAGGATGATTAGAAATGCAGAGTCAGGCTGTTTTACAGTGTATATTCTGTGACTTTTCAATGAATGAGAAACTTGCACTTTGGCTGGCAAGGCCAGTTCCCTCTTTCTTCTGTGAGCACACTTCATATATCCTTGATAAGAGATTATGTGGTTCCCTTGTAGTGATGTATTTGGTCTCATCTTTATCAGCTGGGAAGGCCACGGATTTTTTATGCAAGTTGTGACCTGCAGAGCCTCCAGCGTCTCAGTAAATGACACTGGCTGAAATTCAGGCAGAGCTGAGACTGTTTTGTCCCCTGAAGATATTAGATTTTCTCTCCCAGATTTGGCAGATGTTATTCTTAGAATAGCAGGAAGTGAGAAACTTGCTTTCATAACTAAATAACAATGCAGTTAGGTTAATGAGGCCATGAATCATTTGAATGGTTTGGCTCTGTGTGCATCTGCTGCATACTAAGAAATTCCCAAAAGAATTTGCAATGATTTAAGCAAAAAACTGTCATGAAGTCAGTTGTCTTTGATCTTTGTTTGGCTTTTGGGTGTGTTTGTTTAAGACTGGAAAGCTATTGAAGTAATGAAATTAAGATGCAGTAATAGCCCAGGGAAATATGCTTATGCTAGTCTTATTCTGTCTAGCTCAAATTAAATAACAAGGACATAGCATATTCTGTATGTCTGTTTACTAGTAACCATGAAGTGGTCAGTAATACCTATTTCAGTCTCCTGCTTAGGATCCCATAATAAGTCCTTTCTCTGTCAAATTCATGCCGCCTTCTTCCTCTCTCTTCTAAGTAGTCTTGTGTCTGTTAGGTCTAAATTTGCCAGCCTGCTTATGGTATGATAATCACGAGGTGCTTTGAATTGTGAATTACAAGTACAGGGTCTTGGCCTTTTGAAAGAATGTATTGTCTTTTTAACTTGTAACATTTTGACTGATTCCCTCGTCTCCTCCCTTCCTACACTTAGGCTAGTGAAGGGTTTAAGGAGAAGGACTCGCCTGTTGTTCCTGCCAGGTGTTTTGCCAATTGAGGTCATCAGGACTGCTATTGCATCACTTGCAACATTGACTGCCACACGTTTAGATTCACTGTGCAGTATAAATAGTTGGGTTTGGACTTAAACTGAATTGCAGAAGCATTTCACTCATTTTAGGCAAAATTATTTGTCTTTTCATCCACATGAGAAGACTATCTGCATCCCTGGCAGTGAATAAGTTAACCTACTTAATGTTTTGTGTGTAGGCAGCATGCAGTTCTGTGAGATTGCAGTGGGCAATGAAGCAGCAGAATTCAATTTGCAGCAGTGACCTAAGAGGGACTATTTTTAGTAATAAAATAGGTCAGGGGATGTGGTAGTGCAGACTGATAAATGAACAGTCTTCCCATTCACTTATGGGGCATGTTTTTGTTCTCCAGCGTCGAAGCTGTGTGATGGGGCAAATGAGATTCAGTTCTGTCACGTGACTAATGTTAGAATTTTTTTTATTGTGAAGCAATCATAGGAAAAGCGCTAAGTTTTATTTTAGGGAAGAAAGAATATAAGTAACTACTTTGCTTAGGATTCGTGGAAGGCAAAACCAACTAGGGAGCAAGGTGTTTTGAAACTGTTGCTCAAAGCTGGTCTTAGCACTGCTGGAGATCTTATGTTGCAGTGTTGTCTGTGTGACAAGTAGTTCTTGCTGTCTTTTTTCTTTTCTCTCTACTGACTGTTGTTACATGCTTTCTTAGCTTCCTTCTGTTACCAGTTTGCTTTCTCAGTGGTTAATGCAGATGAGTGCTAGAGTCTTCCTCTCAGGATGGCAAAGATGAAGCACGGCTTTATTCTGTTCCTTTGAGTCTCTGGGCTCTTGGAGGAAGCTTGCAAAGGATCTGTTCAGCCAGTTCTTACAATCCAGAGCAGTCCAAATCTCTTTTTAGTATTATGTTACTTGACCTTTGCATTTCCACACTGCTTTGGTTTCTTTGAAATTATATTTCAGAGGAAACTCAGAAAATGCCTCTTGCCAGTTTGTGCCAGTATAAACTATCCCGTTGTTAATTAGCAGTGTGGCAAAGTCCCTATAAGCACTAGTGTTGGAGCAGTGCGTATTCATGTCATATAAACAGCAGATAAACAGTAGCTTTGCCCCAAACCTTTTTTTTTTACCCTGGAGAAAGAATCCTAAGACAGAAGCAAGTGATCTCCACTCCTGGCTGTAGCTGAATTGGTATCAGTATCAGTGTGTCACACTATGTAACCAAGTACAGTTGTGGGATGCTCAGGCTGAAGCCATCTCCAGGAGTTAATGAGCCCTAATGAGCCCTGGTGAGATGTATTGGGATGCCTGGTTCTCCTACTTTGGAACTAAGGAGATATCTCCCCCGGAGCTGCTTAATGTTGTGTGAATGTGCATGCCTGTGCTGGTGCTCATTTGTCCATTCCTGCCCTATGCTGTGCTGTGAAGCACAGACATGGTTATATGACATGGGGGAAGAGATGCCCTTAAACTTTCCCTTATTTTATATCCCCTTCTAGCAAAATGTGTTTAATTTTCTGACATGTCTAGTTAGGACTATGATGAAGTGCCATCTAGGATGGTTTTTATAGTGCTTAAAAGTCCTTGGATAATATCACTTTGATATCATATTTATAAGGAATGTAAGCTAAACACTGATTGCTGGCATAAAAATTGTAAACTGAGACTGTCCTTGGCCCTTTTAATTTTTTTAAGATTGCAAGCTAGTTGTGTGTCGTCCTCTAATATACAAAAAGGTTAATAAATTGCTAAGTAACTTAAATTTCCAACACCTGTGTTTTTCTAGAGAGAAGATCAGTTTCTGTATTACGAGTAAGCACTGCATATCTCAGATAATAAAGAGCCATGGAAAAGAAGGCTTCCAGTGGGACCAATACAGTGGAGATATTCTCAGCAACACTCTAATATAACTTGAGGGGGCTTTTGATCATGTTCTGTAATCAGTGTAAATTAATGGTATCTAAGGGACATCCTTTAGTAAGAATACACTGTCTTGCACTTTCCTTTTTACAGAAAAGGCTAATGATTTTTTTTCTTGTTAACCTGGTTTTGTAAAAGAAAGCTGACAGCATCACTGAATATAAACTCAATCATTTGGTACTTCTGTATACCCTACTCATCTTGGGAGCTGGAATTTCGTGGCAATTCACAGCCTGTTCACTGCACTCAGGTGAGCAGAGCAGAGTGAGTCAGGAGCTCATTTATTAGGCACAAAAAGGGAGAAATCCACAAATATTTTCTCAGGAAACAAATAGTTTCTCAGGAGTTTGGAACACTGCAGTCCACCCTCCCCATCTTCACTCACCCTACAGGTTACTGGCCTGTCCAGTATCTGTTATGCTCTGTCCCTTAAATACCATGAAGTGGAAAACTTGAGTTCAAAAGTTAATTGTGCCCACCCTTTTGTTATTAGCATCTAATGAGGATTTTAAATTTAGAGGGAAACTTTAGCTGTTCATTAGGAACTAATTTATTTTAATTAACTTTTATTTATTTCCGTGTGTTCTCTCAGCATGACTGAATCAAAAACTACTTTGTGCCAAAACACTAAGCTGGGAAGATGATTTTCTTTCTCTGCTGTGAAATCATGTTTGGTGTAGGTATAACTGGTCTGTTAGTGTGCAGTGTGTTAGAGTGCCTTGCTCCAGCACTTATTTTGTGCTTATTGTGGGGGTGTGGTACTGGCAGGGAGATGTGAACTGAAGTATTTGACAGTATGACAGTAAAAGGTCTGGTGGGAAAGTCACCAGTGATTCTGTGACAATACTCCATGTCTTTTCAGATTATGAGTAATTCCTGCTTCTTTTTGCCTTATAGACATGTGTAAGTAGAGCTTTAAAATGAAAGATTGTCCCCTTGGCCTTGCGGTTCCTGTACATGGGAAAGACAACTGACCATGCCATAGGCTTTTTGTGCTTGATATAAAAGGGACCTTGACAGAGGTGGGGTTTTTGTGTTTAATTCTGACATGTCTGCCTGCAAACTAGGCTAATCTAGGTTGACCTAGGCTGGCTCCAGCTGCTCATCCAGCTGCTCTCTTCTTCCACTTCCTCACCAAGATGGGGAAGAAAGTAAGATGAGAATCTCTTGGGTTGATAAAGATGAGGAGATCACTTGCCAATTACTGTCATGGGAAGAACAGACTTGGCTTAGGGAAAATTAATGTCATTTGTTGCCACTTACAATAGAGTCAGATGATGAGAAACAAAGGCAAAAACCAAACAATCTCCCCCAACCCGTTTTAACTGCAGACTCAACTCTGCTCCCTCGTTCCCAACTCTTCTGCCCGGGGCAGTGCAGGGTGATGGAAAGTGGGGCTGTGGCCAGCCCAAGTGATCCTTCTCTGCCTCATACCTTCCCAGGTGGCGGGTGGGGAATCCCTGCTCCGATGGTCCAAGCTTCATTCACCTCTCCTTCTCCCTCCCCTAGCTGCCATCAGGGCTGTTCCTCACACTGTGTCTGTCCCTCCTTGCTGTCAGTGTGGGTTGTGCAGTGGAGTTACACAAATCTTTAAAATGGTAAAAAAATCAGCTGTTGGATAACCACTAGGCTGAGATACAGGAGAAGCAGGTCCTGCTCCTGCTGCTGTCACTAGTGTTTTAGTTGACATGAGGCAAGTAACCTCCATCATGTGTTCCTCCTTCTTTCATTTGAAAAATAGAGATCATGACATGTGATCACCATTAGAGCTTCAGGGGAAACAGTACATATTCATAATCTCTAAACTTTTAATCTAATCTTTCCAAAGTAAGATTTTTGTGGGAAATTTCTGGACTGGCCTTGGCCTGGAGGGGTGCAAAAGAAGCCATGTGGTTTGGTCTGGTTGTGTGCTGATCAAAAGGAAAATCATAGTTCTCTGTGTTCTAGATGTATTTCCAGCCAAAAAAGCTAGGAGTGAAAAAATAAGACTTATGCAATCTCTCTGAAACTCCCAGGCCTCTTTCAGCTCAAAGACATCACAGAACAAGTAGCTCCAAAGTTTACTTGAGAACAGTGTGATTGTAATCCGCAAGTGGATTACACTAGGTATGTCCAAAGCCAGTTCATACTTCAACAGTCTTTTTTTCCTCTTGCTTTATGTGCATGGACACACATTTGAGCTGTGAGGAAACTGAGGCACAGAAAAAGAATGAGACCTCCCTGTGTTACCCACTAGTAGTTCAGCAGGAATGTCAGGAATAAAACCCATCTCTCTGAGTTTTAGGTCAAGTCACAGATAGTTTTTTGTCCCCGTATCTCTCCCGTATTTATTACTTTTTTAGCTCTTTTGTGTAGGGGCTATCTGTGTGTACAGAGATGCCCATGTCCTTACCCTCTCCACTGTAGTATGATCACAGGGGGTAGATTGTCAGAAGAGGGAGAAAGCACACCCCCACTATGTGGCATAAGCAATGGATTCTGAGCAATGCTAGTAGCGTGACAGGACCTGCAAAATTAATATGCTAGCTGGAAGGTGCAAAATGTGTCTCTGTTCTTGCTTTAGGCTCTGACTTTCCTCAAGGCAAAGCAATGCTTGCAAATAAGTGTTGCATGTCACTCCTAGGTGTATTGCCTAAAGGAGGCAGCTTGTGTAAGAAACAGGTGACCAGCACTGTATGACTGCAAGGGGCAACAGACCGTGCCCTCCCAGAAAAGTCACAGTGTCCTAAGAGGACCCTTCTAACTTGTTTTTTTACTGTGCCTGAGCTAAGAAATTCTGTGGTGAACTGCAAGGCAGATATGCAGATGGCTTTGCTTATACTTGAGGCATTTTGGAGAGCAGCACCTGGATTAAGGTACTATCTCTACTCACTACGTGGGGAGCAGGGTGTCTGCAAATGTTCAGCCATTGATGGGGTCAAAATACACAGAACAAATGCCACTGGCACAGCAGACTTTCTGACTTGCTTAATGTAAAGTGTTTAATGAAATAACCACTGTTGGTGGTTTCTCTCTTCCCACCCCCCAGTTCTATGTCATCACTTTTAGTTCCCACTGTTCTGGTGCAGGTCCAGATGAATTGAGGATGTTACAGCTTTTTTTTTGTGCAAAAGCAATACTGTGTCCTTTGGTGGACTCTTCCTACTCTCCTGGCTAATGCCCTGCTGATTTGCAGGGCTAAACAGAGCTAGGGCACAGTGCTCCAAGCTGTTGTTCACCATCCTCCCAGGAGAAGCTTGAATTAGAAAAGGGAGAAGCTGTTTTTGTGTTTTGTCTTAATTGATGAGTATCAGGGGTTTGTCCAGTGGATGTGAAGTTGCCCTGCTGCTATTTAATGTGTGTAGTTAACTTCTGGGGCTTAACTTCTTTGTGGTTGGCTTTTTCTTGTGGGTCTATTGACTTACCTGTTTTTTTTCAAAATCTGTCTGTGTCTTCAGGCCAAAATCCATGTCAGTATTATCAGAGGCAAGATTTTAAAAAAAGTACCAGTGTGCTGTGTTTGCATTTAGACATATTTATGCTCACTCGGTGCTCAAATTCACATACCCCTGAGTGTATCTGATCTGCATGATTTTATGCTCAGGTAAGGATATATCCCCTTTATAGCTGAGTTCGTATTTGTGGGATTTTTTGGTGCAGAGAGCATCTATTTATTTTCCTGTATTTGTACAGGGCCTAATGTGAGTAGGGTCCACGTTCCTGTTTGGGTTTGTAGGTGCTGGCATGCAGTACTGATGAATGTTGGATACGTGTGGATTAAAGACTTGATCACAGCAGTGTATTCATGCAAGTGGAAACTACCTTTTGAAAATTTGGCTCAGAAATGATGTATGAATTACAACCAAGGGTACATGTGCATTTTGTTGCATGCAGGGCAGGTCTAAGCTATTGTTAAAACTATTTGGGAGGAGGAAAATTGGTTTTATTCCCAGGTTTGGAGGTGACTTGAAAGCATTTATGTAAAATTAAAGATCTCACTGTGCAGGGACTGCGGGTAATAAGTTCACTCAGGAATCATAGCTGCAATAATTGTAATTGGAGGCCGGGTTTTGATCATGAGTCACCTTGTTGGGGCTGCCCTCACTGCCCTCCTTGAGAAAGTGGAAATCTGGAAGAGAGGAATTTGTGTGACCTTTCATTACCAAGCTGGCAGTAGAATTTGGCACTATCTAGACCCTGCTGTTGGAAAAAGCCTGGAGAATCAGCACAGTCCTTTGTGCTCAGTTGGTGCTAGTTTAGCTCACAGGTGTGTGGAAGTTGTATCCAAAGGGAAAAAAGCAAATCAATAAACATAATTTCAGCGTGAAGGAGTGTGGAATAACTGAGAACACCAGGAAGTGTCAGGTCTTTGTCCTTGAGTGGCCCTTTAGATTTCAAAAGTTTTGAGTGGCAGCTTCATTTAGAGCTTGCAAAGAATCCAGTCTTAGTAGAAAAATCTTGGCTTTTGCCTGTTCTACATAAATTTGATGATGAGTTTTTGTGAAGAGCACATGTAGCTCCTGCATTGAAGCATACATTTGCAAAGTCCAACACAAGCACTGTCTGAATGATCCTAAATGTTCTGTGAAAACTGGAGAAAGATTAAAGAAGTGTTGGGGGATAGTGGATGAGCTTTGCAACTGAAAGGCAAAGAAGTTTGACTTGGTTTTTGAGGCTTCAGTCAAGTTGCTGTTTCTTTGCTCAATAGTCTCTTACTTTGAGCATTTCCAGAGTTACTGTTTAATTTAGTCCCTTGTTGCACAGAAATTTAGATGGTAAGTGAAAAATTTAAAAATGTCTTTGACAAAACTTGAAGAAGTTATCCTTGTCTGTAACCCAGTGGCAAGTCCCTTGAGTCCCTGATGGAAAGAATGTGTCAAAGCTTCAGGCAATCATAACTTTCTGCTTGCCTAATATCTGTTTGTATGGAGTTTGACCCAAAAGAAAAGAGCTAGAACCCTTTCTAGAAAGCTAAAATTATCTATGCACTAATAGTTTGCTGAATAATCCTGGGCTGTTTTAACCCATAAAGTAAATCTTCTGATACTAATTTCATTGAGAATTAGAAACCTGGAAAGAACAATATGTTCTTAAACAGTATTCTTGGATGACACTTAAATTTAAAATAACATTATATTGTAAATGGTTAAGAATTAAAGAAACAACCAATTGGTAAGGTAGGCCTTAAGGGAAGTACAATATGAGAAGCACTGAAAAATGTTTTTCTGCAGGATTAAGAGAGTCTGCTTTGCTGTTTGATTTATTGTCTGGCTGAATTAATTCATTAATTGTGTATGACTACTTTTACTTCTGGGTGGTCATTTTTCATTTTAGGTTTCATTACTGGATGAGCTTTTCCTAGGGATGTTCTTATCATCCAAAATTAAATACATGAAAATGTTAGGGAGGCTCAGCCCTCCCTTTTTATGTCAATATTTTTCATACTATGGCTTTAAAAATTGCGGAAAAATTCACTTAGGCTGCAATACCTAAGGTTTTTTCTGCATGTGCCCATTACTTTAACATCAGAACATTTCTTCTTATTGCAGTATATGCCATGTTCCATGTTATGTCTTCCAAAATAGATATTTTCTAGTTCCATACCACTGTTTTAATTAGATAATGAAGAATGAGGCAGAGATTTGTTTCTGAAACACTTTTGGTATATATAAAGCACTTAACATTCAAGCACCATTGTAACTACATTTGTAGAATGAGAGGTCTGGATATGCAGATAAGTGAGAGGTAAGAATAGTTAATGTTTGTAAGAAATCAAATTACTTAGGAGAGATCCTGAATATCTTGGCTTGTAGTTTGAACACTGTTTTTTATAGGAAGACTCATTTCCTGGACAGCTTGCAAACAGTATGGTCTGTAAACACTCCTCTCTTCAAGGATCTTTATGCTTTTAGCTGCGTGGAGAAGAAGCACTTCAAGAAGCATATAATACCACTGTTGTCTGCAGCTAAGGATAATGTTCCAGGGAATGGTGCATCTCCTGGAAGACAGCTCAGCAGAACCTCAGTGGCCTTGCTGGCCCTTCCAGTCAGAAGGCAGCAGTCTCTGTATGGGCTCAAGGTCCATAAGAACAGTGGTGTTGGATATAGTTATTAGGAATTAATTTCATTCTAAAGTCTGCTTCTAAAAGTGAGAAGGGAAATTCTCGTGTTCTTCCTTTTCTTTCTTAGCCCACACCTTCAGGTTTTGTGTCTGCAAGTAGAAGGCAGAGCTGTTAAAGACTGCAGAGTGAGGACTATGTCATCCCTTCTCTCCCCCTCAGTTTTGGCTTCGTGCTGACCCCAGGTCCTGTCATTGTGCAGCAGATGGGGTGAGTGAATCCGCAAGTTGGCTTTGTGGCAGAAAAGGCTACTGTGATATTTTGATGAATCTGTTCTTGCCTGTGGACTCTGACACTTCCAATATTACTTCATGTGTTTTCTGTGAGAATAATCTCTGAATATGTAATACAAAAAAAGGTTTTGTCAGGAAAGAAGGTGAATGAGATAACTCTTACCCTCCTATAAACATATAGATATGATGAGCAGGAGCCTGGGTAGGAAGCATTTTTCTTGCTAGCTGGCTTGGTCTCATTAAGTACTAGCAAGTTGTAATTACTGATCTCTCATGATCCTGCTTACATGGTTTATATTTCTCTACTCACACCATACTGATAGGTACCTGCAATGTCAAACTCTTATTTACACCTGCTGTCCAAAATTGGAATAATGGTCCTTTGTCAGTCACTCTGTGGATACTGACTGTAGAGAGAGCTCTCTAGTGAAATGTGATTATTGCTGTGCATATGATGTCTGTTGTGAGTTTATTATGCAGAAGAATAAACTCTGTAGTGGAAAAGGTAAGATTTGTATATTGCTTTGTTTCTAAAATCATCTGATGATTTATAGTATTTATAATTTTTTTCAGGTAGATTAAATAAGCTTTATGTTGGTAATCATGTACTTAGATAGCAAAATATAGCAAAGACATTAAGGATGAAACTGATCTGAACCTAGCTGATAAATACAGTGACAGTGTCATCCTATTTTTGTCCAGAGCTCATCCCGCTCCAGGATCTGTTAAGTGACCTTCACTCCATAATTTAGGAGACATACTAATTTGAACAAACACAGGAATGACTCTCACTGGCATAGGGTAATCAGGGTAAATTTGAGTCAAAACAGGATTGTCCTCCAGCAAACAAACTTTTCATGAAAAGTTAGTTTCAGCAGATGACCCTTGCAGATCATGAAAATTGGTCTGTTCTGGGTGAGAGGATTAAGGCTGGAAATGTAAAATATTCTTTTGGGTAACATATTTAGCCTGTTTATGAATGTGTCTCTGTGTGTGCATATAACATACAAACACAGTTGCATACATGCACATAGACTCTAAAGAAGGCTCAAAGTCATGAGATCCAGGATGGTTTTTTTATAATCGTTGTTAGTATTACAGCGGCTTCATTATAGATGAATACTCTGCTGTTCCTGTCTTTTCTCTGTATAGCCTTCCTTGCAACATGAGGTCCCTGTCACCCCTTGATGCCTCTGGCTTGGAGCAATGCTGGAACGTGGCAGCAAGGGGCAGATGTCCCTCCTGTTCCACAGCTGCTGCCTCTGTTACCCAGGCCTCTGGCTGTTTGTTTGCTGAGAAGAGGTTGGTTGCTGGTTTGGCATGAAGGAGAAGGACATGAGCAAGAGAACATGGCTTTCAGTCCAAGGAAAACAGAAGATGAGAAAGTTGGACAAATCCATCATTTTCTGTAGCTCTGTCTCAATATGGCTTCACTTGCCCTTACAGGAGCAAAAAGCCCTGTGTAATGCCTGTTATTTTCTACTCTTTTTCTAATAGCTGTTTTGACCCCCTGAAGGATATTATCCACCTTCTTAAGGACTCAAGAACACAGATTTTTGTCTCAGTTCTAGGCATTGTATTTGTGCAGTGAGGCTCTTGACTGCATTAGGGACATATCTAGAAACTCAAGCATCTTAAGGATATTGTATCCTGCAGCCAGAATGTGGTGAGTCAGCACCAAGGATAGCAGAAGTTTAGTTATTTTCTCCTCTTCCAACTGTAGCATGTCACTACATACAGTTGCCTCCTGTTGAGTAAGTTTTGATGTCAGTTTGTTTTTTAATATTTATTCAGTTGGAAGCTGTCTAATTTTTAACTGCTTATGAGGCCCCTCTTTCTTAATATCATAATACTAGGGAAACTGCAGAAATGGTAAAGTTGTAGGCCTTGGCATAATGCCTCGACTTCCAAGGTTTGTTATGATGTTAGGAGAGCTGCACCCCCTCAAAGTCAGAGTACTGTAAGGAAAAATGGTATGGAAAAATGGGACAGATTCTCTTCGCAACTGTCAAAATCAGTGACAGAAAGGAGCCTTCAAAAATATCTGCTATATAGGGAATAGTTTAGGAGCTCTTTTGGATTGTTTATGGATAACTTGTCACCTAATCCTGTGTGAAAAAAAGGAGAGAGAAACTGGGTTTGACTTCAGTTTCTGTGGATGGAGGGCTAACTTAATGACAGTTTGCTTTGTGTTTGTGGGAGGTCAGATTTATCATGTTTTGTTTGTGGGGTTTTTTTATCTGAAGTTTTTGCTATGATCTGTCCTTTTACACTCCAAAATAAGTTGACACCCTTTATTTTAAAACTAAAGAAAAAAACACAGAAAATCTCCTGCTCCGTTTTTTAAATGATAGTTTTTAGAAAGAACTCCTATTTCCACTCCCCTTTCTTTTTCTTCATTGAAGTTCTTGGGCAAGCCACACATTATGATAGTTTTGCGCTGCTGTTACTGGATGTCTCTCCAGGAAAACTGCAGACACAAGGATCTTTCTCTTCTCTAGGCAGATAGGAACACACAAGCCACATGCTGACTGCTCCAGGAGGGCTGGATTGCAGCCAGTGGTGCTCAGTGGTGAGTCCATAATGGTGACAGCACTGATTTTGTTTTGTCAAAGCTCAGAGCAGAGCTTGCTTCATCTCAGGAATTTATGTAGAGTGATAGGAGGACCAAAGGGAGGAAGAAAAGGAGTTGAGACTATTAACTAAAATTACCTTAGCTTTTTAATTGTTAAAATTGTCGGGTGCCAAGAAGAAAGTATACCATGAAAAATGAGTCTCCTCATGGTGACCAGTTGTGGGAGTCTTGGCATCTCTACAGACACATTTAAAATCTGTAAGAAATTCGTTTGCAAACTTCAAGTAGATCAAACAATGGTGTGTCCTCAGTGTGGAAGCCCACTCATTCTGTGCTCAATTTGGACTTCAGATATTCATTATTGTGTTGCATCTCCAGTGTGGTAACAGTTAAAGCTCTGACCTCTCGCATGCTTTAATTTTTTAAACTGGAACTGCAGCACAATTTCAAATGCTTGGGTTGTAGGTTCCCGTGCAATTTTCATGAAGAATCCTCTCAACATGTAAAGACCTGTTCAGGGTGCTGCAGATGAGCTAGCAGCAACCAGCCAGTACTAACAAAGTTTTGTTTGGGAGCACAACAGATGCCACTCAGGAGTCAGAACAGACAAATACCTCACTTAAGAACAGGAGCCGATCCCCGTACTATGAAGTCAGTGTGATCCGATGGAATAGTTACTGCCAACTGCAATTAAAAGTGGATGATAAGGATTTAACATAATGTTGCCTTTCACTCTGTCCTGCAAGTGTATAGAGGCGAAAGCAGGGGGAGGTGAGAATTGCCTTTGAGTCAGTTGAAGTAACGTGTCTTTGACTTGACAAAAGCTCGGTGTCTGAGATACAGCACAGAACGGTAATCATGAAATATCCCAAGTTAATGCTTGCAGGGCATTAACAGGGAGTGTCTGCTTGGTAATTGCACTCAGTCTTGCCATTGATTTTCTTTATGTGAACCTAAATATTTTAGCTGTATCACTTCATTTTCCAGCTAATCTTGATATGAAACTTAGCAGCGTTTCTTACTCTTACACACAGCCTCTTGGGACATTAGTGGCCACAGCATGTTGATCATCACCATTTGATCAGGACTTTCGTTTTCTCCTCTTGTTCTACTGCACCTTCTTGGAAAGCTTCCATTGTGTTCATGGAGCAAGTAAATGGTGCAAGAATCCAGTGCAAGCTCCTAGAGAAACCTCCACAGGTTTTACAGATCTCAGGTCATTATCTAAGACAACTGAATGTTGCTCTATCTCCAAGACCAAATACACCTCCTTAATTGATGATAAAACATTGACTGAATGAGAATAACAAGAAAACAAAACAATACTAACACTGACATTACGAGTAGTTCCCTATTTACAACCTGCATTTAGCTTGCTTTATTCTTTCATCATGTCATTGTTCCCAGAAGTGACTAACAGTTCTCGGGATCCCTCAGGTTACAAGTGTTAGTAATGGGCCATGAAAATACTTGATTTCAGAGGGCAGGAGGGGCCTGACCTAAAGTTGTAATCCTTTAATAAGTCTCACCAAGAAAAATTTACTACTTTTTTAAATGTTCACTTGACCCTGGTTGCATCTAATTCTGAACACATGCACACGTGTGCAACACAAGTCATAACTCTGCATGCACATAGACCACTGAACCCCATCACACTTCTCACAGAGCTGGACTGACTTATTAAGCATTTGTAGCATCCTGTATTTTAGTTTCCTTTCCTGTGTTTAGTTACGGTATTTCTGTTTTCAAAGACACTAGGGAAGATAGAGATTTGTCCTTCTGTTTTATAAGTTGCATGTTTTTCACTCCCAATGTGGCTTGCTTACTAGTATGATATACTTGGAGGACAATAGCTTTCCTTACTGTTTCATTAAGTTTCATGGACTAGTGTAATTGGTGTATTTAACAGTAAGATAATATTTTACATGGCCCATAAAGAGATAACATTCGTTATTTGACTCTCCCTTTTCTGGTTTTCATTTTGGAATGATACTCGTTTTTGCAAACCCTTAGTTGCCAACTTTGGTTGTAGAGTTTGTATAAACTTTAACTGCACTTCTTTGGGTACTTCAGTGTGAAGTCTAACTTTTTCTAGCTCAGATTCAAAGTAATTTATACCAAGGCAGAAATATGTCCCTTGTTATCTTGCTCACTGTCTGTGGGTCTCATTATGGTGCTGTGTGTATGTAACACAGAGAGAGTAGATAAGATGTTCCAGAGTATTGCAGAATTATTTTTTTGTCTAGATTCAAAAATCAAATTTTCCACTTGAAAATCATCTTTGTATGTAAAGAAATACTTTCTTTAACTTCATCAATATCCAATAGCAAACTCAGACCTGTCTGAAATGAGAATAAGGAAGCTAGCAAACAAAATTAACAAAAGGATCAATGAGTGTGGAGGTCACAGAAGCCAGATCTTGGTTTTGTAAAGGTTTTTCTGTACTGCCAAAAGGGAAAAGCAGGAGCATGATTGTTTTTATTGAATCTCTTTTTAAAAGAGACTTCTTCTTGATAACTGAATCTGACACACACTGGAAGTGAAACTCTCAGTCTCAAGCTCATGGCAAGACAAAGGCCAACAGAAGTAATTATTAAATTCTTGAGATTCAAGTATTGGAGAAATCATTGAAGTTAGCAAGAGCAGTAGATTTAATTGCCTGCAAAGGTTATAGGTGCATTTGCTTCTCTGATTGGAAGGCTGGAATTCAATTTAAAGTGATGCAGGATGTGACCTTGAAAAACTCTCAGTGCAGATTACTGATGGGTAGGTGGGGGTATGGGGTCTTCCCAGGTCTGCTCAGAAGGAAAGGAGACCACGAACAGCCCACCTTGCTTGTAAGAGGAGAGTCAAAGTTCAGCATGTTGGTTGCAAAATGTAGGTGTTCAGGTAGAAATGAGCCTGTCAGGAAAAGGGCAGTATGGTTGTGATTTACCACACCTTATAATATCTGCTTGTAATCACTTCAGCTAAATCCCTCAGATATAAAGGACAAAAGATTTCTCAATTTTAAAGGACTCAGGCAGGAAACAAATGGGAATGGTGATGGAGGAATATGGAAGTCCTTCCCACACCTGTGCATTGCCTGCTGAGAGGGCAGCATGAGGTCTGGGAGTGGGAGTGTGTTGTGATGTAGAGGTCAGGTAGGTGAGGAGATTAAGTTATCTTTTTGGCAAGCCTTGATTTGTGCTCTCTCCCGAGCAGTGCTACTTACAGGTGGGACTTAGGAATGTGCCCCTGGCTTCCACTGCAAGACTGGGGAAGGTGTGCTCCCACACAGGTCTTGTTATCTGCTGTGCCCTGTGAAGGTCACAGGGCAGAGCCCATGTTTCAGGTGCTGTCTCATGAGTAGGCAAGGATGGAAAGCTGTCCTGGTATGCCCCATATGAGGGTTTTAAAAGCATTGTCAGGATGAAATATAGAATGACAGAAGAGATGTTTTTGTTTGTTTTGTTTTCTGGAAGTCCATAGAGTTGGGGTTTGTGCTCCAGAATCCCAGAGAGGATCCCAGCTGTTGGTAGGGTGGAGTAAAGTTGAAAGACTGGGACATCTAGTGTCTCTCACTGTTCAGGTGCTGAGATGTTGGTATCAGCTTTTAGTAGAGTCCTCTCTATTCAGTTACAGCTATAACTCCTGGTTTTCAGTTTTTCTCTATGCTGGCCATGTTAAATTTCCCTTGCCCTTGAAGAAACAATTTCTTAAATGCCTAGCCTTTTTTTTTCTTTCTTCTCTGGAAAGGTTATCATTGCCCATTAAGTCTCTCAAGCAGCTGCTGGCTTGTATGCATGGCACTTTTCTAGATTGCTGTAAATTTTTTACAAGACAACCACTGTTTTCAGTGAGCCAGAAAAGTGTAAATAACTGTGCACACAGCAGGACTCTTCAGAGATTCTCTTCTAACCTCTAACTTGACAGGTTGGGGTTTTTTTCTCATACCATCAATTTTATCTTTTATATTTTGCTTTTCTGCTTTCAAATTTTGTTTGGAGACCCTCCTATTTCCCCCTTAGAAAGCTGATTCACCTACACAACCATAAAAGAGGAAATACCTCAGCTATAATTGCCTATAGTTAGAAATATGGTTGCTTATCAAATTCAACCAACCCTACTTTCTCTGGTATTTTTCCTTTCCTTCCTCTGTCTCTTCAGATTTGCTATCATCAAGAGTTTTTAAAATATATTCACATTTCAGGCTTAAATATAAACTTAGATTAGCTACCATTTAATTAAGATAACATCATCAGGATAATTAACTTCCTAAGATGGAACAACTAAGCCCTTGTGATTTACAGCCTGTGCCTTGTGATTTTTTTGTTCTGTGCTGGATACCCATGTGGGGGTGACATCAGCTTTAAGAAGGGCACACTGCAAAATGCCACGTCTGGTCACAGTGCGACCACCAACCTGGATCACTGGTGGGACAGATGTGGGGTTGGCTGAGGTTGAAACCTAACAAGGCTGAGGTGACCATCCTGAAGAGTCTTGCAGACTGCTTTTATTAAGAATATGCTCCAAGATTTGAGCAGGACTTTGGTGTGTGATGAGCTGTGTTATGGGGTTCCTTGTGGAGGCAGTGCTTTTGTGTGGGAGCATTCAGGGGCAACATTCTCTGACTGCCCCAGCTGGTGAGGAGACTGCCTTGCCATGGATGCCCTTGTTCCCTTTCAACTGTAATGCCAGTGGTGGGATGTAGCAGATGTGGAACTGGCCATGCACAGAAGCTGCTGAAAGCCCCTTCCAGGGCAGCTCTCCAAGGTTGTCTGCTGCTCTGTGCATCGCAGGCCCACAGCATTTTGAAGTGGATTTGAGGGATTAAATGTTATCTTCACACCTGTTTGGATGTAGGAGACTGCTCTAGGACAAAGGAATTTGGGCCAGGGTGAGCATCTCTTCTCTCCGATGCACGAGAATATTCTATAGCCAGGGTAAAACTTGGATGCATGGGAAACTGTGCTTTTCTGGAGCTACTGTAAGCTCTGAGCAAAAGACCCATAAATATTGTTATTTTCCACTTTGGTTGTCAGGAAAGAAAAAGAAAAAGTGCCATATATTTTAGCTGTGTTGCTCCCTAAGCTCCTAAAGAGCTCCTCCATTTTGAGTTCAGTAAGGTAACCTACGCAGTAAAAACCAGAACAACTTTGTATGCATTCCACAGAGATTTGCTCCTGGCAACCTTTGAAACCACTTATTAAAAGAAATATTTCTGCACTTGTAACTAATTGTATAGGGTACAGACTTTGGTTAGCAAATGTGTTTTTATGAGGACAACCTAATTCCTGCTTTTCTTTCTTCTTCGTAATCTATGCAGTTGAATATTACTCTTATTCTTTCCATAAAGAAGTATTTTATAGTAAGATAATTTTTTCAAAAGTAATAGTAAATGGAGTCAGTGGCTTAAAAATTAATATTTTATTCTTGAATAAAATGTTGCACAAGGAAATGAAAAACCAAGAACCATAATAAATACAGTGGCTAAGGATTGGACGATTGAAAATTTCTGTCTTTTACATTCAAAATATACATTCAAATACATCAGCCGTAGAAGAAATGGTTAGACAGATGGATGTTTAGTGTATGTGGATTGGATTTTTTCTGGAGTTCTTGATTTAGCAGATGTACAGATGAAGTCTGTAAGATAATAGTGCTGAGCCAAGGCAGAGTTGCTGAGTACAGTATTCTTTTTTTAAAAAAAAACTCTTATGACTCACGGGTGAATCTAAACTAGAACTATGTTTAATGCTAATATGAAATTCAAACGATGGCTTTCATGGCAGACACTGGAAATACATCTCTGGATAATCTTAAACAAGGCTTTTCTTTCCTCCTTAATATTCCATGGTCATTCTAGTAAAGTAACACTTTGCAGTGAAGGAAACTGTAGAACAAATAAAATTGGCATATTTTTGGCATCCTTGTACATAATCAACAACTTTCTGCATTTACTGCATTTGCCACCTCCTACCCAATTCCCACTGGTTCTTCAGTGCACAGTGCCAGTTAGTTTTAGCTTGCATTTCCAAACCCTCAGCATGTTTTTGTTCTTCCATTGGACAAAAGTCTCCCTGCTCAGGTGCTGTGTAAACACTTCACCTCTCAGCACTGCCCTGTTCTCAGCAGCCTGCAACACCATCATACCCCGAGGGACTGCCTGCACCAGCATGGCCTTGTTTGCACTACCCAGGTCTGTCCAGCTATTTGTAAAGCACTCCTACTGAGTACAGACAGTGCTGCTCTGTGTTAAGTTCACCTGTGTTTGTTCTGGATAGCTGTGATGCTGCTGCATGCTCATCCTTTGCAAGAAAAGAGTAGAGAAAGCTGATCTTGGCAGCTAAGCTAAACCAAGGCCAGGACTAAAACCCTAGCTGCTCTGCAGCTTTTTTAGCACAGCCCATTCACCCAAAGCTTGAAGAGCTTCTTAAATAATCCTGATGCATTCTGGAATGTGCTGTTCAGGCTCCACCGGTGCCTTTGAGGAGGAGATGAGGTCTGTAATGTTATCAGAGCCCTGCCAATGCAGTCAGCATAATGGCTTTATTGAAGTCATGCAGGTACCTGAGCAGAGCTGTTTCTAAGCAGGTGTAGGCAGACTTCAAGGACAGGATATAAGCATATCCTGAGCCCTTGCAAACAGTGACTTAAGCTGGTCACTACTGAACAACAAGTTTGGAAGTTCTGTTTATTATTAAGATTATGGTTATTGTTATTTTAGGGGGTTTTGTTGTTGTTGTTTGGGCGTTCTTTTGATGCAAAAGGCTGGGACTCCCTCCCTTGCCCCTCTCCCCCCACCCCAGAGTCCTGTGAAAAGACTTTGGAGGCATCAGTGCCTCCCTGCAGTCCCTGCAAAAAGCAGCAGTGGATAGGCTTCGTCTATGAGCACCTCGGGCTGTGTTTGTGCCTAATGTATTTGGCATTACCTGAGAGTAGGGGACATGTAAGTGCCACAGTTTGCTTCACACCAAGGGTTGCATCTGAAACAGGGACGTATAATAGAAGGAGAGAGCTTTCCATGAAGATGCTTCCTCAGGCTAAACAAATGCTATCCTGTGTACTTCCCAGCTGAGGCTTAAAATAGAGATAATAAATCGATACATGTCGTGTTTTGTTTTTGAGCTGGTCTTCAGTCTCCAGATTGGCTTTTAAGTATCTTGTTGCTATGGAGAAAGAACAACTCTCTCCTATGCAGTGGGTGCAGAGAGCAGCACTCCACACAGCATGGTGCTGTGCTGCCTCTTCATCCTGCAGCTTTTTTTCCCAAGGAAATACGACTGTTACTGGTATGCTGCCGTTTGATCTTGTCTGTACTTGTGATTGATTCCCCCTTCCCTCTTGCCCTTTATGAATGCACTTTCACCATCTCTGATTTTTATCTCCTCTGCCTTTTTTCTCAACGAGAGCTCCCTTTACCTCCAAATGAAAATTAGACTGTTAGCAAAGCCTTATCTTCTCTCTCCCAGATACTTTTTTTCCTGTATTTGTGGTCAGTGGGAGATACCAGATTTGCAGTAGGCACAGGAAAATATTTTGCTACCAATACATCTGTTTCTTCATTATTTATTAAGTAAATGAGCCTGGACTCTGGTTTTACACATACAGCAGAGACAAAGGGTGTTTCTGAAGATTGCAGCAACATTATACATCTACTGGTGAGTCCTTAGTGCAGCAGAAAGAGTGTATGTCTTGACAGCCAAGCATGTCAAGATCTGTACATGCCTGTTGTTCATGTAGCTTTGTTACATGTTGTTTCCCTCACCTTGGGCTCAGTGCCCAGGCAGTGCAGGCTGCAGTGCAGTTTGCTCACAGGTCATCTCTCCAAGGATGAGATGATGTCTGTGCTTGGGGGAGCGAGGAGAAAGGCCAGGCCGAGGCAGTGGCAGGGAATACAAATGCACAACCAATGTACCCCACTGTCCTTGGAATGTCAGGGGAAGCAGCAGGCTTGCTCAGTGGTGCTGTGTCGGAGCCCTGGAGCTGCAGATTTGGATGCATTTCTGAGGCTGTATTACTGAGTGCTTTTGTTTCTGCTCTTCTCCTCCCCTGCTGCTAACTGCAAGACCAGTTAGGAAAATAAGAATGGTATTTTAACTGAAAATACACAAATGAGCAGGGAAAACTTGGAATGAACCAGAGGAAGTGCTGTGAAAGCAAATTCACCTCCTTTGCTGGTAGTTGTTTGATATCTAGTGACTGTTCCAGTTATTTTGAAAGGGCTCAGCTCCCAGTGGGGCTCTGAAGTGAACAGGCCATTTTTTTCAAGGCCATCTGCTGAGCTTCTGGGTGCTGCTCATTTCTGAAGACCTCTAAAATGTAAAAATCTTGTTGTCTGCTTGTTTATCAATAAGAATGTCATGTGCACACTAGATTGACCCAAATTTTTTTCTTGGTTTCCCTTTAATTTACTATATTAAATTGAACGTGTCTCTGTTTTCTGAATTATCTCTGATCCCCTGCTGCTGCTCTCCCGCTGCTGCTCTGAGCTGATACTATGTTGTTAAACTTAAACTCATAGTCACTCCTGTGTGTGTCTGTGTGTTCTCCAGCCAGGGACGTGCAATTGTGATGCTGCTCTGCCCTTAATCCTGCAGTGCCCATGGTTGCCTGCCTACCCTTGGGCTGTCTCATCTCCTTTGGGTTTGGCAGTCTGACTGTGTCTCTTTGTGCTCTTTGTGTAGCCCAGAAAGCAGTTCTAACAACAAGACAGGATTTACCTTAGCTAGGAGAATGCAGCAAAGCGTGGAGGGCAGGTCAGTGCTCGAGGCAGTGACAGATCTTGTGTCAAAGGGCTGCTCTCTGGAGAAATGTGATGCTGTTCCTGTGGTGGGCTCCATCTGGTCTGAGCCCCCTGGCAACCCAGCCCTTGTGTCAGTGTGAAGTGCAGTGGCTTTCTTGCTGTATTAATACAAAAATGTATTCTCAATTACTAGTTATCAGCTTTAGACATTGTTATTCAATGTATTGAGTAACAGGATATTTGGAACACAGGGCAGGACAGTGTCTGGTATTCCTGTCAGGGTTCCTTTTGATACTACCTAACCAGAAATCATATTAGTACTCTTCTCATATGACCTTTAGGTCACAATAGATTGGGACTGCATGAAGTGTCTGCTGTCTTGATCATTTTGGGAGCTGAGAGCTCAGTGATCAAAATGTAAAAATTGGCAGAAAATCTTGGAGGCTTTTCCAGGATTCTCTGCATATATCTCCATGCCGACACTTCTGTTGCTGGGCTACTTTTTTTGGGAAACAAGGTTCTTGTCACTGAAGCAGTTAGATTCAGTGATACCTCCATGAGTGGAGTCCTCTACGAGGCTCTTTCTACAAGACTAGAAAGGGAAAAGGGAAGAGTAAGACTTCACAGTTCAGCTGTCAAATAGTAGTTGCTAGAAAAGGAACTGCATGCCTAAGAAAATTTTCATTCTGCATTTATGAGCAAATTTAAGTGTTCCAGAACTAGCCTTTGAAAAAATGCATATGTATACATAGCATAAAAAGAATTGGTGTATTTCTGTAAAAACAGAAATCTGCTTATCTGCTGAAGGGAATTACAGAATGCAAATGCTACATCATCATCTCTGCTGGCAAGATCAACCCAAGCATGAAGCTGGAGGTTGTCAGGACCTCTTGTTCCTGGGAAACAAATTGACACAATAAGATTAAGCCTAAAATCTCACAAATAGTGCAGATGTGAAGAACTTCTAGTTTCTTTTAAGGTGCATAAGATGCTATAGCAAGGAATAAGGGTTTGATATGTCCATATTTTGTAAACCTGTATGTACATGTTTTGTATGTGTGTGTATATACGGAGGAGTGAGCAGGTTATCCTTTTCACCTTGTTTCTTTTGTTTGAGATGACAGAAATTTTTGTTACTGTGTTTGCAGTGACAATCCCAAGTCCTTCACTGGGACTACATATATTGTGATCATGCACTAGCAAGTTTTCTTTTAGGATCACAGCTTAAGCAATATGGTTGTGAAGGGCATACTGTGTTGTTTAAGCCCTTGGGAATGGACAGGGTACCAAGACCTGTACATAGTTAAGCTGGCAGAGTTTTGGATCGTTCTTCCATAACAGCCTGGGAGACAGTCCTTCTGGCCATTCAAAGGGATTCCGTAGTCTCATTTAACTCAATTTTAACTATTAGTCACTTTACTGAATGAAGGGTGAGTTGTTTATTTAGATGAGGACTGGAACCTTTGTGACCTCTGTTTTGACGTTTTTTTTTTTTCTCTCAACATAAACTCGTTCTTGCAAACACGTAAAATAAAAGACATTGTGGAGTTGCAAGTTTGTAAAATTGCAATTGTTTAGCAAATTTTTACAAGGTGAGATGCAGCAGTTTCATCATCAGTAGGAAGCCTGTAGCTGGAGTAAGGATGTGAATGAAAAGACCTTGAAGGACTGTAATTTAGTGGTTTTTTGCTGGTACATTTTGAGGCCATAACCTGATGGCTCAGCAAGCTTGGTCCCTCACTCTGTGGTCTCTGTGTCAGCAGGGTGTTTAATATGACAGTGCTTTTTTTGTGATACAAGCTGCTGACTTCTGGGACTACCAAACAGATGGTGACTACGTGAGAACACATGTAAGTGGCTGACACTGTAGATCTTGTTTTCCCCAGTTGTCGCACTGTTCAGGATGCAGTACTTAAGACTGGAATCAGCATAAAGGTTTCTTTCATTAAGAAAGAAAGGAAAAATAACCACCTTCAAACCAAATCCAAACGCATTGAGACCTCATGGTTCTGATGCTCTGAGCTATAGAGACATTGGCAGACCTGTCATACTGGGAGATTTGACAAATTTAGAGAAGGCAAAAATAACACTGCAGAGTAAATTTCCTGGGTGGACTTGAGTGGTATGGCACTATAGCAAAATTAAATCAGTAAATTCATGCAAAGCTGTGTAAAAAGAGTACTTTGAAAATAAAAAAGAGAACCAAGGGGCCCAATGTATATAAATAAAGCAATTTACTATTTCTGACATCTTCTGCTAAGGACAAAGGAAATGACAGTATAGTGTCTCCTCATGATGGTTTGAAAGCTGCACCATACTGTTGGATTCCTCTTTGGCAATCCTTTCTTACTCAAGTGACTGAAATGTGTCAAACTCCAATAGACAGAAACAGAACCTGATTTCAAAGTGTGTTGTCGGCCTTTTTCTGAGATGGGTCTCAGAATAGATCAGCCTTCTGACGTTTGTTCTTATATCAGTGTATCTGCAGCTTGTGGAAATTTAAATATTGAAACATAATGTCAGAATCATAGCAACCCTTCAGTGTCCAATGAGAAAGCCAGTCTGCCTCGTTCACGTGGTATATTTTACTCCATCTGCAGAAATTAGCTTTGTACGTGCTTTTTAAATTAAAAAGAAAGCTGAAACCCCAACCCTTGTTGAAAATAATACAATGTGGGAGCTGGCTGGTACATAGGATTTTTTGTAGAGTCGCACTGAGTTTCTCAGCAAAGAATGAGGATTGTTGTCTGCAGAGAAGTGCAATTGGAGGAAAAGCAAGATCTTACAAGCTTGGAAAAATAGGAAATTTGGTTGAAATGAGCAAATGTTAAGCTGCCTCAGAGTTCCAGATACATCCAGCAATCTCTCTGTGTACTGTGCCTGTTGCAAAGTGTAACACAGCAGTGCAGAAATTTCAAGGGATAGGAGTAGTGCAGTGGTAAGCACTCAAGCAGAGGTCTTACACAGGTGATCTCCAGACATCCAGGCTAAATTATTCCATATCCCGGGGCTATTTTTGCCTGGGATCCACACAAGTTCTGAACAATAAGTTGGGTTCAAAATACAGACATGGAAAAAAGGAGAGTAGTATAGCCACATGCTTGCTTTTAGGCAATAAAAGTCATAGGAATGAGCTAAAGTATTGTGACTAATAGGAAGCCTTCCTGAGGAAGGGAAGCTAGGGACACTGTACGCCAAATGTCTCCATGTCATTCTCTGTTTCCCATAAGCTGTTTGTCTCCAAAGTTTTCTGTTGAAAGCCAGAGCCAGTGCTGTTGCATCTGAAGCATTTATTTTGTGTTTCCTTACTGTGACTTTTGCTCATGGGAGAGATGCCTGGATGGAAGGACATTTGAAAATAGTTTGGTAGCCAGTGCAGATGCCCAGGCAGCACCCAAGCCCTTAAAAGTAACAGGAATGAAACTGTCTTATTGACCTTCTGAGTCAAGGGGAACTGTATTGCTGAGATCCTATGTTTTATTGCTGAAGGGGTAAATGAACGTGCTTATTTTGCAAAATACTCAGAGATTTGGTTGTAAATTATCCTGCTAATAAAACTGGATAATGATTATTTTCAGGTTATTTTTGCGTGGTTGGAAAAGAAATATGTGTACTTTGTGTGAGCTTTTCCAGACAGTGTGTGACTTTCCTGACCTGCTGTCCCTGGTATGACTCCTAAGAGAAAGTGGCTAAATAATACCAGTGTTGTATGACAGGAGTTGTGAAATGTGAGTAAATATCTTCTGTTTAGCTGTAAGCAAATAAATCTTTTTAAATACCACAGTAAATACCTTAGGGGAAGAAAAAATATAGCTACTTTGTAATGCCTACACAGTGGGATCCTGGTTTAGAGGAGGGTTGTGCCTGCAATTATTATGTCTTCGTATTAATTACAAAGCCAGGAAGAGGAAATGGGAGTGTTGTTGGAGGAAATCAGTCAATTTCAAGTTTAATTTAAAAATAACTAACACCTGAAAAATCTTGGTACAGTTGATCAGGAGATTAGTGCCAGGGTTTTTCTAGAAAATTTCAGTCCTAAATATAACAGTGGATAGAGAGGCTGACATATTCTTTAAAGTGCTGGTGTGTTCTGGAACAGAGTGTGGAAAATGACCCCTACTCTATATCTCTGAAGCTGAACCAGGTAAGTATGTCCTCTTTAAAGAACATATTATTCCTCCTGTCACTCACATCTCTTCTGACATTGACACTCCTAATATTCTGGTTCAAGATCTCAATGCTGTAAAGATTCATGGTTGATCTGGGAGTTGGTTTCCTTCCTGTCTAAATGGAGCACGGGAGTTCTTCTGCCAGGAGTACTGAAACAGAGTAATATTGTATACATTAATAGAAATTAATTGAAATGTTAAGATTTTCATTTATGATGTATGACTTCTGTCCTGGCTTCAGCTGGAGTAGTCAGTTTTCTTCCTAGTAATTGGTACATGCTTTGTTTTGGATTTTGGATGAGAATAATATTGATAACGCACTGATCATTTTGTTGCAAGTAGTCTGGGGAGAGCACAAGGAGCTGGGAGGGGACACAGCCAGGACAGCCTACCCAGACTAGCCAAAAGGATATTCCAGGCCATGTGGTGTCCTGCTGAACAAAAAACTTGTGAGTGGGGCTGCTGCTGCTGCTCAGGGACTGGCTGGGCAACAGGTGGGGGGTGATGAGCAGTTGCATTGTGCATCACTTGTTCTTGTGTATTCCTCTATTGTTACTATTTTCCCTTCCTTTTCTGTCCTATTAAACTGTCTCTCTCAACCCACGAGTTCCACCTTTTTCCCCATGTGCTTTCCCATCCCACTGGGCCAATGGCTCTGCAGTGTCTTGCTGCCTGCTGAGTTAAATAACTACATTAAAAAAGAATGCACCTGTTGTTGTTCACAGTATGGATTTCTTGTCTTTTCAGCTTTGCTTTATTCTTTTGTGATCCAAAATACAAAGCTTGTTAACTGTTTATTACCATACTCTGATACTCTTAACATTGTACTTAGATATTTGTAAAGAATGAGTTAATAGGTTAGTAATAGCATCAACCAAGTCTTGCTTATTGATTTCCCAATGTAATAACTAAGTGTATTGACATAGTTAACTGTACAGATAATTAAAGGCTGCATGTTTGGAGCCATATTCACTGCTATCATAATAGTGAAACAAGTGGAGTTTTGCCAGCAAATAACTTGGCCTGTTTTCTGTTTGGCAGTCTGGAAATGCATTTTTATATCATAAGCCCCAGTGTCCTGAAAGATGTGTCTTCAGGTATATTATGGTAAGATGGGAACTATAATTTCTAGGAAATAGCAGACATTTGGGGGATCTAGTGAGTGATAACAGAAGTACTGGGCTAATTGTCACATTCTCAGTGGGCTTAAGCCAGTAATTGAAGAGTTGATTTGTTAAGTTGATATGTTTGTTTTTGAAGGGGAGGTATGGCACATCAATTAATACATTAAAAAGCATATTCCTACAAGCACAAAATTTTAATTGGGAAGCTGGTATCTACTGCTGTGTGGAATAATAATAATTATAAGTAGGTGAACTAGAAAAGTGCATGTTGGCATTGTGTTTGTGCATAAATTCATTCCTAATGTTGTAGGGCATAGTTGGATGCAAAGAACATTAAAAGAGCTCAGCAGTGTCTGAACCGAGATCTTGGTGTCGACCAGGAGGTGAAATTAATATTATTCTAATCATTGATTAAAATTTTATTAACAGACTTTAAAGATATTGGTGGGGTAACTCTCAAGGGATGAGCAACCTAAACATGTGCCTTCCTGTTTCCATAGCAACACATCATTTTGATCCTTTCAAGGCAGCCTAGATTGCATTGTGTACTGCAAGAGTATTAGATTCAGAAGAGCTGTATTAACAGCTCACTAGTTTTCCCTAAACCTTACTATTACATATTTTTGATTTGGATGATGACTAGAATTAAAAAAAGTGGTTGTGATTCTTGTGCTTTTTTAGAGAAATAAATCATGGCATCAGATCTGAAAATGAGAAATAACTGGCAACTGGGTAAAGTATTTTGGTCTGATTACTTGACTGCAAAACTGGCAATTCCCATGACCATGCAAATCTACTTTGTCAATAAGGTCAAGGTTTTTGCAGGTATAGTTCTCAGTCTGATGGTAATTGTTAAAATCTTTGGAATTGTTTTTGATTCATTTTGTTTGAGCTGTTGGAGAGAATTGAAGTAATGTAGTAAAGGTTAAGGCTATAAATGGTGGCCATTAGCAGGGATCAATTTTCGAGCACTGTGGATCATGGCCTTGGAAGCACATTTAGAGGTGGCATTTTCAAGCTCAACGTAAGCAATTTGGTAACTTTCCAGCATACTTGAGGCCATTTCAGACTGCAGCATATTCATATTTTGCTGTGAGCTTGAAACTGTTTTATTGGATTTGGAATGTCAAACTTGTCTGTCAAGTCATAGAATTCTAAGACTGGGACAGAACATATCAGTGTCATTTTCACACAGTTCTCAGCTGCTGTGAACACAGGAAAATCCTTTTAAAAGTGTAGCTTTTGAATAGAGAAATAACATTTAGAAAGATGCATCTTTTGTCTTGTCTGTAAGAGATGAGTAATTCAGTATTATCCCTATGCAAATGTTTGTTACTCTCTATGAAAAATGTATGCACCTTATTCTTCTCCCCATTTATGTGGTGTTAGTTTCCCCATGATGAATCTTTGTCAAATACAGCAATGTGCTACAGTGTTTTCTGAGCTGACTGCACGTGTATCTTTTGTTTTGGCATTGTAGAGGCTTAAATTACTGTTTAAACTGTGGGGTTTAAAATGCTATTTTAATGTAACCACTATACAGTAAAAGAAACAAATTACCATGGGGAAGTATTTAAGCAATGCATAAAAATGCAGATCACCACAATATTTTCCTTTGGCCTTTGGGATGTTTAATTTTCTGTTTCTCCATTTGTATAAATTTTTCCAGTGAGGTGATGTGAGGCATGTCAATAAAAATCGAGAGCTTTCGCAGTAGTTGTCGCTATAGTTACATGGTGCAGTTCTGAGCCTCTTGCACAGAAAGTAAACCACCTGCAATCCTCTGAAATCCTTTATTGGCAGAGAATGATTGAAAAACACACTACTGGTGTGCAGGTACAGAGCAAATTCTACGTTGCATTGATATCTTTGCAGCTAATGCTGTCTTCATGCAGAGGTCTGCAGAAATGCTGTATGGATGAGGGCAACATGGGAAGGGCACAAAAGATTCCTTTTTATGGGGGGGAAAAAGTGCTGGATACAGAAAATGAAAGATAAGAAATAAGTACCAAAACGGATAAAAAATAATCTCAGTTCCTAGATTATCTTTGTGCCAGGAGAATAGGGACTGAAGTTGCCTTTTTGAGCTCTCTGAGCTTTTAAAGCTCATGTAGCCCTGCATGGAGGCAGAAATGTCATGTTCACAGAGTTGAACTGTTCTCCTGACTCTGGAATTTGGTGCTTAACTTAATCTTCAGGGTCTGTACAGCATGAACCTTGAAATCAACACTGACCCTTAGGAATAGCTTTTTGTCTAAGTAGATCTCATAGGCATTTAGGAGCCCTAAAATGGCTTTTAGCATGACTTCTCTGTACTGAACTTCCTTAAATGAATTCTGCTTTCACTATGTATTCTTTTCTTTTTTCTATATAGCCATTAATTTAAGGATTTAATATGAATTACTGCTCTAAACTGTAAACTATTAATATCTTCCCTGGGAAAGACAAATGTCCCTGGTCTGTAGATGGGGCAACAGAGGGACTGAGGAGCATTTTCCTATGGAATCACTTTGTAAAGCAGGCCTTTACCTTCATGATTCCCTTCTCTGAGTTCTTTTTATGACTGAATAAAGTAACATGGGTTTATTTCATGTCAGTTACCATGTGAGAATGGACAGTTAAGAAAGCTCATGATGCAGTGTGAACCTAATCCCATGGATGATTAAATGAAACAGATTTTTTTTTAAGAGCTTTTTCACTATTTATTCTCATTACCCAACATCCATGGGCTCCAGGCAAGGTCAGACCATGTAATAGAGGAAGCAGTGAAAGAGATGGCCTAAAGAGATAAAAATATAAAATAGTGAAAGTGGTCAAAATGAGGTGGGAGTATGTAGAAGGAGCAGAGTCAGTGAGTAGCCTTTAGTCAGTAGTGCAGGCAGCACTCACAGGTTTAGTCCCCTGCTGTCTGCTGCTTCTTGTAATGGTTTCTGCTATTTGTCAGCAGGAAGGTCTGACCAGATCCCTTCAGAGCTCAGAAAGAAGGATTATATTTTTGCTTTGTGCAGGGTAATTCTCCCTTGGTAATGAGAAAGTTTAGAGTCACATGGCTAAAAGGAGCAAAGCATTAGTAGCAGAGACTGATAGCTGGAAATGAAGGAATTAGTCATGACTCAGGGTTTTGCTTTCAACTCCAGTCAAACTGTTTTCCTCATGGCTTCTTTTCTTGTTTCAAGGATAAGCAATTGGTCCCCTTGCCATTCCCATCAAGGCTTGCCTTCACTTCTTAAATCCTGTTAAAACCTTTCCTGATTGCCAGCTGGAGAAGCAGCTTTGAATCCATCCATGTAGTCAGCCTGGTTACCTAATCACATTGCCAGCTAAATAATTTTTTTACACCTCCTGGGACTTGGGTCAAGCCAGTGCACGCTGACATGAGGCTGAATTTGACTTACATTGCCTTGCAGGTGAAAAGTTGTGGTCAGTATCGCGTTAGTCAGATGAAATCTTCAAAAATAGAATTATGCTTCGGGGGTGACTACAGTGTTGTCATTGTTTAATTGTCCCCTGGAGAGCCAAAAAATTTCACAGTAGCAAAAGCATCCAAAAAGCATCTCTTGCAGAAAGACCAAGAACTATTTCTGCCTGAGAGAGCTTTGGAAGCTTTTTAAAACAAATAAAACCCCCAACCAAACAAAAGACCTAATTAATAAAAAAAATAATTAAATGAAGTGGTGTGGGAACTGTCGGCTAATTAATTAGAAGCATCTCCTGAGAAATTTCTGAAAAGGATAACCTTTCATGCTGGAAAATAAACAATTCCATGAGCAACCTTTGAGCACATTGGCTAGGATAGAAGGTGTTGAAATGATTTGAGCCATATTTCAACACCACTGTTTGAAGTGTTCTAAACAATAGCTCCTGCTTAGACATAAAAATAATTTCTATTTCCTAAGAAATTACTCAAGTGTAAAGTTTTTCCTCCTTAATCTACCAGGTAGCTGAAAAAACATAGGAAGTCCCTTTCATGTATGTTTGAATGAACAAGATACCAAAGATGCAGTTAAAACTATGAAGATAGAATATGGTGCTTACTGAAGTGGCACTTAATGCAGAGCTCATCATCTTGCTGTGGAAGATTTTGTTAACTGCACAACATTTTGAGTTATCTGTGCAGAGAAGACATTTTGGAAGATTAGTTTACATCAGTATTTTCAGAATTGTTTATAAAGGTTTTGGGGGCAATTGAAGTCTCAGCAGGTTTCTGATTTTTTGCCTGTGAAGTATCTGATTTTTCAGAAAGCTCAGTGTTTTCTGACAGCAAGTTTGTAAAGCAGGTTGAGACAGACAGCTGGGACAAGGTCTGTCTGCTCTAACTTTAAACTATGTCTAAGCCAGTCAGGTATCCAGAGGCAGTGGAAAGAAAGAGATGGGTAAAAGGGTGGTAAAAGGATTCTTTGGACTTCAGACATTTGCCTTGGCTGTGATGAACCCCGCTCTGAAAGTGCCTGTTTGTCACTTGGTTATGAAATAAGTTGGG
Source organism: Calyptomena viridis (assembly GCA_013390005.1). Classification (NCBI taxonomy): domain Eukaryota; kingdom Metazoa; phylum Chordata; class Aves; order Passeriformes; family Eurylaimidae; genus Calyptomena; species Calyptomena viridis. The sequence continues at coordinate 5,187 of WEIV01001352.1, read as the reverse complement.
TTCCTCTGTGAAGGATGGCTATGTGCCTACACATGTGAGTGGATCTCCAGCAACAGCCAAGGTGCTGGCTGCTCCATCTACCTCTTTTTGCCATGCAAGACCCATAGTTATATATAGAATACATGTTTTCTATAGAATACGTGTCTGTATATCTACATACAAATATTTTACAAACACACATGGTAAATGTAGTATTGCCAGTTGTGTTGTAATCCTTTTTAATCTCTTTTTCTTTTGACAAAGAAAAAGACATGTAGGTGGCTGTGGTCATCCTGAAATACCTTGACCTGGATGGTTCTTGTATCCTTTGCAGTATTTTAAAGTAACGATTATGGTCTTTATTTGTAACCTTTCTGTATCAGAAAGGTGACCTCTGTAACCTTTATACAGAAGCCTCTGTATACAGAGGCTTTAAAATGCTGACAAGCATCCTCCTCCCCCCTTCAAAAAAAAAGAAAAAGAAAAAAGGCTCTTATTTAGGGAATTACAGCATTTTTAAGTCTTTGAATGAATTGGGAACATGAGTCATTTCTGCAAAGTTGATTGGATGCTGAAAATTCTTATTTTTGCTTCGTCTATTCCTGAGTAGATTTAAGAAGCGTCCAGAATCAACACAATGGCATTTTGATTCACCCATGAGTAGAGGTGGTTCTGTTAGTAAGTGAACTTGAAGAGTAGAGAGATCTCTTGGCCTTACTGTACATGAGATATTTTTATGATAAGTTAAAGCCTGCTGAATAGTAATCACTAAACCAGGGAAAAATACTTTTAAAGTTATTTAAGAAAACATCTCTACATGTCTGACTTTGTCATTTTCATGTTTGGTTGTTCTATTTTCCAATGGTATAAAGAATAAATTCAGCCTCTGTCATATTCATATTGCAGGTTAGTGAGAACTACTTAGTATGGTGTTCATTTGTTTGTATGTTATGCACATAGTCCTGTGGACACACATGCATGTCATGTATTGCTTTTCTTGCTACATACTGAAGCTTGCTGTTTTACCAGAAGTTTGAGCTGATTTGGTTTTAGTCTTCTACACTATTTTATTGATAATATTGTCCATTACTAAAAGCTTTTTACACTATTACTTTTTCTTTAGACTGCTGATAAATATTTGCCTTAAGGCCAAATGTGGCCTTACATTCTAAGTAATTATTTTCTGTCTAGCATTTTTTTCTAGGTTGCTTTCTATGGCTGCTCGTGCTCTGTAATTAGTCTAGTGTCAAATATAAAATGGAAGAAACTGGCTTTCTGCACGGACACAGGAAAGAACAGTGATGCCAGTGCATGGAGACTCCATATTTCCAGTGTTTCTGCTTTCTCCAAAGTAAGGAGAACAGAGCTCTTGAATTCTTAATTTGGTCAAATATTATTACAGAAAAAGCAGTGTTTGTTTTATTTGTCTTTTTTATTCTGAAGCATACTTTATTATCCCAGACCTCTGGCAGATATAGACCATCAAAAATGGTATCAGATATTCCTGTCTTCATTCCAGCTAGTTTCCTCTTCTCCCTTAGGTTATGCAGAGGGTCAGATGGGATAGCATCAAACGGCATCTCAGGGATCCAGCTTGCATTGTCCATTCTGGTCTCCAGCCTTCTGGAGCTGGCATGGCACCTCTGAATCCCTCTGCCTGTCAGCTTTTCTTCCTGTCACTGTGCCAAAGAGAGATGTTACTTTCCAACCTCAGATCCCTGCAACTCACGTATGAGTGCTATTTTCACTATGGCTATTTTGCCAGCATCCAAAAAATGTACTAGAGCAGAAACTTTCAGAAAACATCTTGCAGTACTGATTGCAGGAGGTTTTCATCTCGGGACACTCTTTGTGCTTGTCTTCTTCCAAGGACTGACCCGATCCTTTCCCTTTACTTAATTAGCTAACAGCAATTCACAGTTCAGGTGTATCTT
>WEIV01001349.1:34588-45993 GCA_013390005.1 Calyptomena viridis | reverse complement strand
GGCCAGCCGAACCGAGCCCAGTCTTGCCATTCCGAGCCGGTCCGGTCAAGCCCGTGCCATTCCGCACCGTGTCCCGTCCCGCTGCAGCCCTGGCGCAGCCCCGGCGCAGGGCCACTGCCCGTCGTGGGCGAGGGGTCCCTCGGCCCCGAAGCAGCCCAGTCACTGCTGCGGCTTCAGCCTGAACCCCCCGGGCACCCGGCATCGCCGAGCTGTGTGAGGGTCCCTGCTCCCCTTGGGGCCACGTCCAGCCCCAGGTAGCCAGGCAGTGCAGGCCCCGTTCTTGTGTGCTTGTGTGTGTTTCTGCTGGGTACAGGGATGGGCTGTGCCCAGGAGGACTTGCCCTGCCCCTCTGACCCTCCCAGACCCCGCCAGGTCCCCCTCCAGGTCCCCTTCTTGGTTTCTGCCAAAGCCCCAGCCAGGAGGACGCGTCTGGCTCTGGCAGGGGGTGTGGGGGTCCCAGCTGAGAGCTCAGAGCCTGCAGTGGGGCTCTGAGCACAGCCACATCCAGGCTTTGCATGTTCCTCTGCTCCACTGACTCCAGCCTGTTTATTTGCTTGTTTATTTGCGGCTCCACTCAAGGTCAGGGCTGACAGAACCTTCTGGGCACACCTTGCCAGGCTGGGGTTGCTGCACTGGCCCCCAGCCGTGCCTTTCCTTGGGCTTTTACCCTCCCCTTGCCCTCTGCAGCACCAGGATCTCTCCCACTCACCGTTTTCCATTGTGGCAGTGCCGGCGGCATGGCAGTAGGCAGTTCTGCTATCCCGGGGTCTGGCAGGAGGGCTGGACACAGTGTCACTACAGATGGACCCGGCAGACTGTCCCTGGAGCTGAGCCTGATGAGATGGTGCCCTGTGGGATGGCGGGCAAAGGGTTGGAGGAAACAGGAGCATGGAGTGCTTGGGAGAGCAGGGATTGTCTGTAGGAAGGGACTTAGCAGAGCCCTCCACACCAATGATAAGAGTGGTTGCTGTGTGGTGGTGAGTTGTTCCCCTGTGCCAAGGGTCATACTGAAATCCCAGTATGAGGTCTGTCTGCAGGAACCAGGGACAACCTGGGGGGTGGGAGCTGTTGCATGCCAGTGGGCACCCTCCACGTATCTTGGCTGCTCCAGTGCTGGCTGTCCAGCAACTTTACAAACCCAGCACAGCAGCTGAAGCCCTGAGTGCCACTTATGCCATTTTTATCAGAAAGGTCACCAGTGTCCCTGCTCAAGTCCTCCTTGGGACAGCCTGTGCAAGCCACATGACAGGGGCTGGAAATGCTCCAGCCCCAGCAGCCCAACAAGGGCTGGGCTGGTGCAGACCCTCTGGAGAGGTGGTGGGAGTGGGGAGCAGGAGCCTACAGTGTCCAGGCTGGCAGTTTGTACTGCTCTAGTTGAGGTGTGGGGATATTAGTGTCAGGTTGCCATGACAGTGCCCAGCCCAGGGGCACCAGGATGTCTGAGGAGGGCAGACCCAGGTTTGGGAGCTTTGCTGGAACTTGTGTCCATGGCCATTTCCAAGGCAGGATTTGGACTGCTGGAGAATCTGGGAAGCTGTTTAAATGCAGCCAGCCAAAGCGCCTGTGCTGGAAATCCTGCGCTGCAGGGCCGGCTGATCAAAGGGAGGATAATCCCAGGTTTAGCAAGGAAGAGGATAGGTCTGAAGTAGCAGTTGGTCCAATTTGGGTCAGGCAGTGAAGGAATCCAGCCCAAAAGGCACTCAGTGTGCTTCCTGGCTGAAGGGACAAAGTGCAGCCCCAGGGCAGGGGGAGCATCCTCCCCCCCACTCCGCCCTCCCCCTCACCCCAACCTCCCTTCACACCCCACACCGCACTGCAGCCAGAGCCAGCACTGCCAGCACGAGCTGGGCTGCTCTGGCCACCGGTGGTCTCTACCTCAGTGGGGCTGCAGGGGTTGCATTACCCTCCCCAGGGCAGCTGTCGGACACCCTTTTGCAGGGAAGAAGGAAGCCTGGGTGGATGCAGAGGTGACACTGCCATAAGGCCACTTGACCATCCCCATCTGCCTTAGGTGCCCCAGGCCGGCAGCCCAGGGCCAGCAGGTGTGCGGTCAAGTCCCCTGGATAGCTGGGGGTGACAGAACAGCAGCATGGCCTCCCTGGCCAGTAGCTCCTGCAAAACGACAGCAGCTGGGGACGTCAGCCAGGGCCACGTGCTCGCCCATGTGCTCTCTGGGCTGCTGGGGTCACCCTGGGGTGCCCCTTGCTGCAGGCAGAGCTCCAGGAGTCAAGGTGTTCTGTGGCAAAAGTCAAGGTGTCTTGTGCGCCACCAGGGGAGCCCCAAGACGTCCCCAGTGCCGTCAGTAGCTGCTGCTACCCCTGAGCCTGGGGGGACTGAAGCGGGGGGTGGCACAGGGGGTTCTGGAGCTGTCAGAAGCCCTTTGCAGGAGCACAGACAGAGGCGCAGAAGCGTGTGAGGCCGGGGCTGTCCCTGCCACATCCCTTCTCACCCACTGCTCCTCCCGGCCAGTGCCGCAGATCCGACACCCGATGTCCCTGGCTGGGACTCACTGTGCTCTGGATGCTGCGGAGGGGACGGGCCGGCCGCGGTCGGATAGGAGCAGGCAGCAGCCCCGGCAGCAGCCCTGGTTTTAATTAGCCCGTAGGGGGCTGGCTGCTGGGGCTTCCCTAGCCAGTGGTCGGTGCCTTGCGTCGTGTAAAGCGCTTAGGAAGGATTTGGGATAAGGGACATGACGCTTCCCAACCCAATTTAGGGCTAAGCAAAAAGCCATTAGAAGATCAAATTGTGGCTTCTGCCCGAGCCCTGCCCTGGGGGGCTCCGGGAGTACAGTGATGGTTCTACGGCGCTGGGGCCCCCGGTTGCCGGGGGTCGGATCTGGGCTGCCCTGGGCAGGCAGGATGGTGAAAACCCTGCCGCGAGCGGGGCTCCGTGGTGCCCACGGCGGGGCTGAGGGTTCCTGCCAACGATCCCGCCGCCAGCCCTTCCAGCCGCCGCAGCAAATTAAAAGGCCGATTCATGTTGAATGATCCCTGGGGAGGGGGGCGGCTGAGCGCCGGGATCGAAGCCTGGCACGGCTCGGCGCTGCTCCGCTCGCGCTGTTTCTCCTGGCTGGGCTGCTGGGCTCCGTGCTGGCAGCCCCGTCCAGCGCTCCGGCCGCGCTGTTGCTCGGCCCCGGCTGCACTAGGGGAACGGGGCACGGGCAAGCCTGCGGGAACGGGGCACGGGCAGGCCTGCGGGCCCTGGGGTATCTGGGCAGTGTTGCACGTGTGTCTCCCCCAAGGCGGGGAGGCAGCCCCTTGGTGCCGCCGGGCAAGGCTGGCCTTGGCGGTGGCAGGTAAGGAACGGGTGCAGTGCCTCACCTGTCCTTCTTGCCCTGCCTGTCTTTACTGCCCTGCCTGCTCCTGCCTGCCCTGCCTGCCCGTGCCCGCAGACCATGGGTCTGTGGCAGCTGCCGGGAAGAGGCTGCACCAGCCCCGCTGCGGCAAAATGGTCTCCGTCAGGAGCAGGAGCGGGAGCGCTTTGTCACCTGGGACCCCGCGTCCTGGTGCTTAACTCCTTCCAGCCTGCGAGGCCGGGGCCAGACGGGAGGCCAGGGGTCCCCCCACTCTGTGCTGCACCCTCATTCCCACTAGCCCGGGGCTTCTCCCGGTGCCCGTCCTCCCAGCGGCATCACCAGGCGAGGGGCACCTGAGCCCCAGACCAGCCCTGGCAGCCTGGGTGATCCCAGCACAACGGGCGGTGGCCAGGGATGGGGGTGGAGGGATTCTGAGTTGTGGATGCTGTTGTGGTGCCGTGGGTTGGAGCGTGGGCACCCCAGGGTGCTACTGACGCCTGTTGTGAGGAGCTAGGCAGTGCCAGTCCCACGGGGTCGTGGTGGGCTGGGGCCGGGGGTCCCTCTGCGCCATCCGTCGGGTGCCAGTGGGCCAGGGCGCGGGTGCCATATGGGGCCAGCGTCCGGCTGCCTGCGCCGTTACATAAGAGCGGGAGCCGAGGCGGCCGTGGCTCGCCGTTGCCATGGAAACCTGCACGGTGATGTCGTCGGCTGGGTACCAGGCGGCGAGGCAAGGCCCCCGCGGGCTCCGCTCCCCCGGAGGGGTCCCAGAGCCTTGTCAGGCTGCGAGCGCGTCCCCCTCCCAGGCGGTTCTCCCTGGTACCACCCCGCCCCACTCAGTCCTGAGGGAGAGGTGGGCTCCAGCCACCTCCTGGTCCCGCGACTTGTGCTCCCACACTGGGGATGGCCTCAGCATTAGCCTGCAGGGTGTCCTGTTGGCATGGTGGATGTTTCACGTCAGCGCAGTTCCTGGAGCCAGTGCGGGTGGATGAGAGCTGTGATGAGCGGGTGGGTGCCAGCCCACACTGTTGCTGTTACCTAAACGAGTGTTGGGGCTTTAGACCAAACCTGGAGCAGGGAGCACATTAAGTCCATGCTGAGACCCTCTGTGGAGGATATGAGGCAGGACATTTGCTGGTGGTGCAGCCTGGGGTGCTGGGTGCATGTCCAAAGGAACTCTGGAATGAGACTGGCAGGACCCATGAGCCAGAGTGTCCCGGTGCCACTACCATGGCCATTTCTGTACAGAAGGAGCCTGTGGGCTGTGTCTTGGATTTGGCTGTGCCTTTAGGGACACTGCCACCTTGCTGCCCCACACTAGAGGAGCCCAGGGACAGCAGGAGGTGGGAACCAGCCCATGGGTTGGTGTCACCTGCGGCACTTGGGACTTCACCTCCTGGTCAGCCAGGAGCACCACGTCTGCTGGGGAATTGCAGATGGTGAATCACCGCTGCACACTGGCTCCCAGGATCCCAAACATGAGTCAACTGGCAGGAGGCTGGCTGTCTTCAAAGGACCAGGCTGTTCCAAATGGTCGCGGGGTCTGTCTTGGGGCTGCCACCGTGAGTGGGTGGCTGCAGTACCCCAGCACTGTCCCTTTGCCCCCAGGGTTCACGGACTCCACACTGAAGGATGGTGGAGGGGACATCTTTTGCCCTGGCCCCAAGACCTGGAGCTGATCTGTGACTCTGGCGATGCAGGCAGTCTGCCCAATGGTGCAGTGGCCACTGGCAGTGTGACTGGTCTGGCTGCAGGGCCATGGTGGTGGGACAGGTGTGTGGCAGGGAGCCCCTCTCCCCAAGGCCAGGGCTGGAGACCAGCCTGACTGCCCACATTTCCCTGTGCCATGGGGACCATCGTTCGCTCAGCCACTCTGCCTAGCATTGTGTCCTTTGGCTCCTGGCTCCTGTGCCCGGGCTCCTCTCTGCTCTGGGCCTCTGCTCAGGGCTGTGCCATTCCGGCAGCGCCATCCTCACTGCTGCTCCATTTCCAGACTGATTTATTTCTGCTGCTCTGCAGCTCAGCTGTTTTCCTCAATATTAAGCCAACTCTGGGTTTCTTCTGCACTAGGTCATTAATGCAGTGAGTGACTGTGGCCCCGTCCTGGCAGCTCTGTGGGCCCTGCACCACTGTGGATGGCTCTGCTGCCCTGGGCACCACCTACCCTCAGTGGTGGCACTGGTAGACACCTTCCCATCCTGTGGCCCCCACTCCTGTGGTGCATGTCTGGGAGCAGGAGCAGACACCTGGCCACTCGCCTCACTCCCAGGCACTGTGCCGGGACCATTCCCTCTGCTCTGGCACTGAGCAGCCGGCCGGACTGCAGACGCAGTGCTGCGGGCAGCCCCAGTGCGCTCACCCACAGGCACCTGGTGCCATGAGTTATTGCTGCCAGCTGTCCTGTCGGAGGGTTCCCCCTGGATCCAGTCTGCTTGCCTCACTGCGTGGATGCACTCCGGCAGGTCTGCGCGTCAGCATGGCTGGTCAGGGCAGCACGTGGCTCCTGGGGACAGCAACCCCTACCCGTGTGTGGTGTGTTGGAGGTGATGCTTGAAGGTTGGGATGTCAGGATGCCAGGGCTTCCATTGCCTGTGCTGGGACTGGATGTGAGCGTGGTGCCCACAGCTCCAGCAGCCCTTCCCCCAGGAGCTGTGGGCAGCTGTGACCCGTTGCAGCTGTGGCCCTGTGGGGTGGATGCTCTCCTGGCATGGGCGGGGGCAGAGGCTGTCTGATTGACCCATCGGTGTCTCTACAGGCGATGGCAATCCCAAGGAGAGCAGCCCCTTCATCAACAGCACAGACCTGGAGAAGGGCAAAGAGTATGATGGCAAGAACATGGCACTCTTCGAGGTAGGGCGTGTAGGCAGTGGGGCAGGGAGGCTCCTGGGGAGGGGGCCAAGATGGGCAGCTGTTCCACAGCACCCTAATCTGAATCCCAGCACTGGGACATGCCAGAGCCCCAAGCCATGGTCACGTGGCTGCCATAGCTATTCCCAGAGGGTTGGGCAGTGGAGTGGCATCTAGTGAGGTCTCTAGGTCCTGGGGCCTAGTTGGGGTCCCAAGGAACTGTCCTCATGTCTTGGGGCTCTGTTCTCCACAGGAGGAGATGGACACCAGTCCCATGGTCTCGTCCCTGCTGAGTGGGCTGGCCAACTACACCAACCTGCCACAGGGCAGCCGGGAGCATGAGGAAGCTGAGAACAATGATGGGGGCAAGAAGAAGCCAGTGCAGGTGAGGGCTAAAGAGGGACGCAACCCCTTCCCCAGCCCCTGACTGTGCAGTGCCGAGCCATGGGCTGCTGGGGACAGTGGGTCCCTTGGCCTTGACCAAGGGGCAGTTTAACCCGGGGTCCCTGGCTGCTTTACAGGAGGAGCAGGACTCCTTGCTCCTCTTCCAGCCAGACCTGTGAGCCCTGATGGCTGCTGTTCCCTCAACAGGCCCCACGGATGGGCACCTTCATGGGTGTCTACCTGCCCTGCCTCCAGAACATCTTTGGGGTCATCCTCTTTCTGCGCCTCACCTGGGTGGTGGGGATCGCTGGCATCATGGAGTCCTTCTGCATGGTCTTCCTTTGCTGCTCCTGTGTGAGTTTCAGAGACAGATGTGCCCCACTGACTTCCCCTGGCATCTTGGGTTCACCAGTCTGGCTGCCTGGGCCGTGGAGAGGAGCACTAGCTGCCAGCCCACCCTGCCCTGTACCTGCCCCTGCACCAGCTCCTGCCCCACTTTGAGCAAGGACAAGCCTTCAGCTTCCCAGAGGAATCAGCAGTGGAATGATGCTCAAACAGTGACCCAGATCATAACTGCTGTGCAGGGGGATATGCTGGGGGTCCCCTGCTCCAGCACCATGCTGTGCTGCAGTGAGCCATCCTGCCAGGACAGTCACCCCAGGGCAGAGGCTGAGTGGGCTGGCCTTAGGTAGTGTCCTGTGCAGCCTGGCCCCCCCTGCAGCACTGCCTATCCCTCCAAGGGTTCAGCCCCTGCAGCTGCACTGCCGGCCAGCTGTGCTGACTGTCCATCCATCCATCTATCCATATCTATCCGTACATCTATCCATCCATCCTCCCTGGGCATCCCCACCCTCTGTTACATGTCATCGTGGCCCCAGGGAGCCCCATGTCCCAGCATGGCCTCAGCTCTTCCTTCCACTCCCCTGTCCCTCGGCCCAGCTTTGCTAGGGGCCCACATCGTGTTTCTTTCCACAGACGATGCTGACGGCCATTTCCATGAGCGCGATCGCCACCAACGGCGTGGTGCCAGGTAGAGCCGTGTTCATGCATGTGCCGTGCGTGCAGGGAGCTGCTCCCCTTCGGGTCGGGTGCCTGCAGGGACTTTTCCCAGAGAGTATCCCCTGCCCGCGCCAGCCGCTCCCCAGCCTCCTGCCTCCTCTGCCACCAGCCCGCGCGGGATCCCCAAGGCCCGGGGGGAGCGCAGTGCTGGAGCCACCACCCGTCCCCAGAGCCGCGAGGTGCAGATGGCAGCGAGAGCCGCCAGCCACGGCTCCTCCCTCTGCCAGACTGGCGAGGCCGGGGGGAGCCGGGAGACACACGTCAGGAGGATGGGAGCCGGGCGTGCTGGGTGCCATGGGCTGGGCGGTGGGGTGGTGTCTCCGACTGTCGGATACAGAGATGCTGCCATGTGTGGGCTCTGGCCGCCGGGAGGCACCGCTGTGTCCGTCCGGCGGGTGTCCTGGATGCCTCCCCAAGAGCACGCCCAGCCCTGCAGGTCCCTGGGGATCCGGGAGCTGCGCCGGGCTGGGCACGGCACTGACGGCCCAGCGCAGGGTGTAATTAAAGCTATTTATCATCTTGCTGCCGCAGCGGGACCATCGATCCCGGCAGCCCAGCTCTAAGAGCTCCTCTGGGAGGAGAGAGCAGGACATGGTCCAGGTCTCTGGGGCTCCAGCTCCTGTCTGGTGTCCAGAGGACACATGTCTTCCTGGCCGTTGCACCTGGATGCTGGGCTCCTGGGGAATGACGCTACCCCGTTGCTCTGGATACTGCATCCTGCTCGGTGCTGGAGTGGGGCCCAGGGTCACCCTGGCTCCGTTCTGCCCTCTGGGACACCTGACAGGGCTGGGGGTGCCACTGGTGTCTGGTTGGGACCCACTTTTGCTTTCTTTGGCAGCGGGTGGCTCCTACTACATGATATCACGCTCCCTGGGACCTGAGTTTGGTGGGGCTGTGGGGCTCTGCTTCTACCTGGGCACCACCTTTGCTGGCGCCATGTACATCCTGGGCACCATTGAAATTCTGCTGGTAGGTGCCTGGTCCTTGCCTCGCATGGTGCCAAGGGCTCAGCTCCTGACAAGGTGGCTCTGCCCACTCCTCATGGCCCATCAGGATACTGAGGCTTTGCAGGGGGGCCAAGGGACTCTTTCCCAGGGTCCCCTCTGCAGGCTGTTAGCCAGGTGTTGATGGCATGACTCTCTCCCAGGCCTACATTTTCCCGGCAATGGCCATCTTCAAGGCAGAGGATGCCAGTGGGGAGGCAGCTGCGATGCTCAACAACATGCGTGTGTATGGCACCTGCGTGCTGACCTGCATGGCCACTGTCGTGTTTGTGGGTGTGAAGTATGTCAACAAATTTGCCCTGGTCTTCCTGGGCTGTGTCATTCTCTCCATCCTTGCCATCTACGCCGGTGTCATCAAATCAGCCTTCGACCCACCAAGCTTCCCGTGAGTATGGGGTCCCACAGGGCTGCAGTGGGGCCGGGACATGCAGGTGCATGGTTGAATGTCTCTGTTCCCCCAGGATCTGCCTCCTGGGCAACAGGACCCTCTCGCGCCATGGCTTTGACCTCTGCACCAAGATGATAGTGGAGGGGAATGAGACAGTGGGCTCCAAGCTCTGGGAGCTCTTCTGCACCTCCCGCTTCCTCAATGCCACATGTGATGAGTACTTCACCATGAACAATGTCACTGAGATAGAGGGCATCCCCGGCGCTGCCAGTGGCCTCATCCAAGGTGAGTACAGCACAGGGACAGAGGCATGGGGACATGGGGATGGGGATAGGGGCATGAGGATGGAAGCATGGAGAGGGAAGCACAGGGCAAACCCAGGGGACCTGTGGTGGGGGAGTGGCCATGCCTGCCAAGCATCTCTGCCAGCAGAGATGGTGGCAGGGCTGGTGTTGCAGGGGGCTGTTATGAAGACGTGAGAGAAACCTCTGTGCTGTGCCATGTGTTGTGTGGGCTGGCAATGCTGGGTCCAGGTGAGGGCACATGTGGGTGAACTCTCGTGGAGATTGCTCTGCCTCTGGGGCACAGTGAGCCATGCTGGTGCCATGCAGGACTGTGGGACAGACTCCTGCACTGGGTGACAGAGCAGGGTGCCGCAGCCATCCGCGCGCAGTCTGTCAGTCAGCAGGATGGCTCTGAATGATGCCCAAAGGCTGGGGAGGAATAAATCCTCCCTCTGCTTCCTCTTGGCCTTTGGAAAGGCTGGTATTGATCTGAGGTTTTGTGAGAAGTGATTGTCCCTCGGGGGCACTTTGCTGCTGTGGCCATGGCTGTGCTGGGAGAGTGGCCAGGGCTGCAAAAAGATGCCTGAATTTGCTTGGGGGAGCCACTTCTGACCTGTTTTTCTGGAGATGCTGGTACATCTGCCAGGGGCTCACGCTTGGCAGTGGGTGTCAGAGGCCAATCCTCTGTACCACACTCAGAGGGTGTCTGCAGACCCCCATGACAGAGCAGTTGTCAGGACTCAGGAGCACAGTGGAGCCACAAGCAGGATCAGTCCTTCCTGGTGGCCCCGGGGCTGCTCCAGCCATCCTGTCACAGTAGCTGTGTGGACTTGGCTAAGTGTGTGGTTCTTGGGGCTGTGGCTGTCACTGCGGTTGGTGGAGGGCAGTCATTGGAGCGTCCAAATGGCATCTCACACTGAGGTCTTGTGGGGCAAATAAGGTGCCCCTGGCTGCTGGGTACAGCCTGCTCCTGCTGGTGATGGTGCCAGGGAGGGGGCATGGACCCCCACCCACCCAGCCAGTCTCTCTCTGGGCAACAGGCAGGAGATGCTCCCACATCGGGGACATCGGGGAAGAGCCAGGACCCTGGTCTGGGGTGGGTGGTGGTGAGAGTGATCTGGCTGGCAGCATCTCGAGATGGGTGGCACTGTGTGGCTCTGGCAGAGGTGGCAAGGGCTCGGTGTGCCTCAGGAGTGGGATCTCTCTGAGGGGGAGAAATGTGGATTTCTGGGAGGACAAGACAGACAGGTTCAGAGGGGGCTGCCAACCCCATCTGTCACCTGAAAGCAGCCAGGGAGGGGGCCTCAGTGCTGGGGGATGAGAGCTGGTGCCTGCGGGCCCCTTTGCCCCTTTCCGCAGTCCCCCAGCAGTGTCATGCCGAGAGCGGTTGCCTCTGCCCGCCCTGCCTGGTGCTGGCTGCTCTCCACTGCTCCAGTTTCTCCCTGCGATCTGTGGCCAAGGCAGCACACGGAGGGACACTAAGCCTGTTACATCAGCCCTGCATTCGTAATCCCATCAAAAACATTATCAAGTTACTTTGACACGATCCACTTCCCTTAAACCTGTGTTGATCAGCATTAATTATATTACCCTCTTAATTATTTGCTACTACAATCCCATGTCAGCTGCTCCAATATCTTGTGGGGATGCTGCCAGCAGCAGCATGTACCTGTTCTGGTTACCCACCTATGCTGCCAGGGCCAGACCTTGTCCCTTGCCCGTGTCCCCAGCTGCTGATTTTGCCAGCTGCCCAGCAAGGCCGGGGAGGGAGAGGCAGCACTTTATGCCCCCTGGCTCCATCCCTACGGGGTGGAGGGTGCTGTGCTGAGTGCGAGAGCTTGTGGGTGTCTCCTTATGCTAGCGGCACTGTCCGGTCTCCTGTCTCCTCGCAGAGAATCTCTGGAGCTCGTACCTGACCAAAGGCGTGATCGTGGAAAAGCGGGGGCTGCCCTCGGTGAGCCCTCCTGACACCCCGGTGGATATGGACCAGCCCTACGTCTTCAGTGACATGACCTCCTACTTCACTCTGCTCGTCGGCATCTACTTCCCCTCAGTTACAGGTGGAAGCCACCCCCGGCCCCGCTCATGCCGCGGGCACCGGCTGGCACACAGGGCACCGCCGGGCACACGTGCCGCCGGGCGTGCTC
>WEIV01001349.1:1836-26084 GCA_013390005.1 Calyptomena viridis | reverse complement strand
TGTGAAGCTCAATGAGGTGATTGTGAAGAAGTCCCAGGATGCCAAGCTGGTCCTGCTGAACATGCCAGGACCTCCCCGTAACCGGAAAGGAGATGAAAACTGTATCCTTCCTGTGGGGCAAGGCAGCAAGGCCCCTCTCTGCAGTAGGGGCCTGGTCTGTAACTCCCAAAAAGCTGGTGGGTCTTGCAGGCAAGTGCCAAGAGGCACAGGTCTAGTGCCTGAGTCAGGACCTCCCCACCTCTCCTGCTCCTGGCTGGGTCCAACAGGTGTCGTTGCTGCCCCTCCAGCAGCACCGGCACACTCATGATGAGTGATGGGGCCACACTGCATGCATGAGTGCACTGGCACATCACAGGGGCCTGGACAGGGATCCACGGGGCTCAGCTGTCTGCTGGCTCAGCCACTGTCCCCATTGTGTGGCACCAGCAAAGCTGGGGTCCCCTGGCTCCTTGACTTGGGACTGACCCCACCAGATCTTGGCTCTGGTGTGGGGGTATCAACACTGCAGGGCAGGGTCCGGGAAGGGTCCAGGCAGGGACGGCACAGGGCTGTCCCCATCCTCCAGCGTGGAGGGTTTTTTTTCTTGATGGCCATGCAGACATGGAGTTCCTGGAGGTGCTGACGGAGCATCTGGACCGAGTGCTCCTGGTGCGTGGTGGGGGCCGGGAGGTCATCACCATCTACTCCTGAAAGATGCACGAGAGAGGTTTGTCTGCACACTGAGAGCCCCGCCACCCCTTTGCACCGTGCTCCCGCAGGGGAGGAGGGAAGGCCGGATGGCAGCCGGTGCGCAGAACCTTCACCTGGCTTTGGCCGCGCCCCTGATCTCTCCATTCGAACTGCAGCACCAGATCTTCCGGGAGCATCCAGCACCAGAGCAGCTGTTCCTCATTGCAACACCACAGCACTGCTGTCCTTGTTTATATATAAATATATACAGTGAACCGCGAACTGAGCACCAGAGCCCGGCGCTGCCGCCACCGCCCGCCCGGCAAGGGCGCCAGCCCCGCCNTGCCCGCCGCCTGCGCCGCGCCTCCCTGCGAGGCGCTGGGAGAAGACAGAGGCCACCATCACGCTCCCCTCGCCGGACGCTCCTCTCCCCACCTCCAGCAGCGCCTGGGGCTGCCTCCCACTGCACTGTCCGCCCGCTGTCCCTCACCGTCATGGGCCTGGACAGCCTCACCTCGCCGCTGCCTCGGTACTGCCGTCTCTGGAGGCCGTGGGATGAGCTTGTGGAGATGAAGTGTGATGGTTTGGAGGGGGCAGAAGGTGAGGGGCGGCTGCGAGGAGTCAGGTGCTGGAGCACAGCAATGCTGCGACAGCACGAATTCCGGCCTGGGGTGGCTGTGGGCTGCGCCCTGTGCCCCCCCCGCTGACTCCAGGCTCTCTCTGTCCTGACGCTCTCCGGGTGTGGAGCTGCAGTGTTGGGAGCTGCGCAGGGGCTGCACCATGTGCAGCGTGAGCCGGGGCCACTCTCCGGCGGCTGGAGCCGCGTGGGTGTCGCGGGCCCCCGAGGCACCAGCGCCTGTTTTTGGCCTGGCACGGGGGCGTCCCCACCCCGCTCCCCTGCTGCACTGCACTGGGGGCTCTCAGGGCCCAGCACCAGCCGGCCCGGCTGGCCCCAGCACCTGCACGTGTGTCCGGTCCACCCGTGCCCCGCTGCGCTCCCTGCTGCTCCCCAGGGCTTCGCTGCTAACAGAGCCCCGGCCCCGGCCCCAGGCAGTCGCAGATGCTGCCGGGAGCTGTAGGACAGTCCGGATCTGTGTATTTTTAACATATGCAAAGGTTGTTTGCTGGTCTCACCAACCAGATCCCGCAGCAAAGTGGGGGTTGTAGGGGTCTCACCGCCCCCCAGTATCTCGATGCTCCCTCACCCGGCTGGCCAGGGCGGCCCAGGCACCGGCCACGCTGCAGCCGTCAGCCCCCGGGCGCAGGCAGCAGAGCCCACTGGGGCAGGTCAAACACCTCTTATCTTTGGCAGCAGCTGCAGGGTCGCCCCCGTCGCTGTCCCCTCCCAGCATCTCTCACAGCAGAGAAACTGAGGCGCTTTTAACAAATGTGAACGGTTCCAGGAACCACGCAGGAAGCAGTGCGAGGGCAGCAGGGTGCCGCCGGCGCCCGCCCCAGCCCCATGTACATAGTGTACATAATACAGTACGTGTATTTTTAAAGTGATCATATTTATGTTAATAGAACCAGATGAAGTCTATATATAGAGATCTATATCTATTCTGAGAGATGCAGGGCTCTGCTAGCACCAGGCCGCAGGGACAGGGAGCTGAGCCGGGCTGCTTCTGCACGAACCAGGAGCCCATCCGTCGCACCGAGTGCTCCAGAGTGGTGGTTGAGGCTGCAGCCTTCCCCAGCCACCAGCAGCCCCTGGGAAAGGGCCAGGTTGCAGGTTCATTCTCTTCTCAATTTAGCTTCTTAAGAGTTTTCAGGGAAAAGAAGTCACAGACTTTTCTGAACTTGTTTCACAGCAGATTTGAGCTTCCACTCAAAGTGCAGCCTGCTAAGAGTTGCCCTCTCCCGGCAGCGCTGGCAGCTTTATGCCAGCCTGGCCCCCGAGGCAGTGCTTTGTCCTCGGCCAGAGCTGAGGCCCCGCGCTGAAGCACTCGCCCCCTAACCCCCCTCAGCCCCCCAGACAGCTCCCCAGTGCTGCCCTGCACTGCAAGAGGTGAAGAGGGGAGTGGGTGCTGCAGCAGTAACCCCATGGGTGTTTGTCAGGCAGCAGCTGCCTCCTGCTTGGCCCGGGCAGTCCTGACTGGTCCCAGCCCGCTGCCCACCCGTCCCCCTGCCGACCTTGGCTCCTGCCTCCCTGAGAGCAGGAAACCCCTTCTGCACCAGACACTCCAGCCCCCCCTCTCTGCAGAGCTCCTCTACTCCTCCAAGTCCAGGCCAAAGCTATTTGGGGATGCTTCGATAAAAAGCAGTGGGTTTTTTGACATTGTTGTTTTTTTTTTTTGCTTTAAGATACTACTTGGACACACTCCTAGACCAAAACCAAGCCCCAGCTGCACACCTGTGCCTGCTCATACCTTGCTCCTACATTTCCATCACTCCCAAAGTGCCTCCCTTGTCTCCAGCAGCAGTCCCAGTCAGAGCCAGACTTTCTGCCAGGGTAGCTCGGCTGCCTGCATGGCTGCAGGTCCATGTCACAGATGCTGCTGTGGAAGTCAGTCCCACGGGCATGGGGAGCTCAGCGTTTACAGAGGCAATGTCAGGCCGAGCTGAAACTTGGTTTAAGCACAGGCGCTCGGGGCTGACAAACAGTGCAGATGTGCAGGGCAGCACTCTGGTCCTTCCGCTGCCTCAGCCACCCAGGAGCTGTGGGAAGAGCAGGCAGGAGTTTGTAAGTGAAAAGTTTCTTTAGTTTTGGGAAAAGCAGCCCATGGGAACAGGATCTGCCAGTGTCTAGCTGCTCTGCCCCTTGGAGCTGGCCCTACACTATCACACACAAACTCACGTGCTGTTTCCAACCTCCCGAAATTATTCGAGGTACCTTGGCAGCAGCGTGGGAGGCACAGCAGCCTGCCCACGCAGCTCATGCGCTAGCACCGTGTTGTTGGGCCTCAAATGCTTCCCAGCTGCTCTGCCTCTTCATAAGATGCCACCATGCTCCCTTGAAGTCACCCTCTAACTGCAGCTTGGCTGCTGCCCTGCTGGGCCAGCAGGTCAGTGCCAAGGGCAGGACGCAGGTTACACACAGCCTCTGCCAAGGCTGCAGACAGCATCTACCCTCAGCATCACATGAGGTACTCTTCCATTGGCCACAGGTACAGGGCAGTTGGGAATGACATGAGAGCAGCCAGGGCATGCCATGCTTCTCCTCTGAGAGGTTTGCTTCACCTCCCCAGCATCGCCAGTGGATCCCGTTCCCCTCAGCACCACTTCCACCCCGACAGCAAAGTGTGGTCTTGGCTCTGCCAGGGAGCAGGAAGGCCAGCCCTTTCCATCACTACTGCTGAAAAAAGGCATTTCCTTTCCCCATCCTCCAGCAAGAGCAGGGGCACAGCTCTGGACAGAACCAGGGCTGTCCCCACAACCCTGCCAGGGAGTTTGGCTGTGGCAAGACAGGAGCTGGTTTCCACAGCGCGTCCCCTCACCGTCGTCTGGAGAGGGCCAGTTTTAGCAGACAGCACTGCATGTTAGTTTACAAACCCAGCCCTGCACGTTTGGCCTCTGTGAGTGTTCAGTTTCCCCATGGAGCATCCTTCTGCCGCTCCACCGTGGTGAAGACAGTGTCCTCCTCTGGTAGACATGCAAGTTCCTCCTTGGCACATGCACAGACACCGTCCGGTTTTTGTTCCAGACAGGAAGGTCTTGACCCGCCCAGTTTGTTTGACAGGCAGGCTGCTGCTGGGAGCAGCACCGATCAGCACGACCCGTGGGAGGGTGGGCTGGAGTGTGGCCGCAGCAGGCGGGGAGTGTTCAGCCAGCGCACAGCGCTGGTGGCGTGTGCTCCAGTCCCTGCTGCGGGAGTGCCATATAGCCCTTGTCCCCCACGAGTGGCAGCGGCAGCTCAGGTCACTGTGGCCACCATGCAGCACAGGCAGCGAGCCACAGGGCAGCAGGGATGGGAGGCACAGCCAGCATCCAGCCTGGGTGGGTGCTGGTCCATGGCTGGATGAGAGGAAGGACAAGAGACCGCACAAGGGCAAGAGTTGCACTAGAAGAGTCAAGACCCTCCTCTGTGTAGCAGGACTAAAAACTAGCAGAAAGACCAAAAGGTCTGAGATTTGCTGGTTACAACACTTTCTGTGCTACATGTGCAATATATTTGTTATGAATGTTATCACAAAGTCGGTTCATTCAATACTCTTTTAATCACTGTAGCTAGATGTTCTCCGTCCATTCAAGTGACTTTTATTCGAGTGCAATATTTCAATAGACATGTAGTGACCTAGAATGCTTTGTGTTTTAGAGAATCTGTGTGCAGAGCAATGCAATTAAGTTTAAAACCTTGTAAATAAAACAGGTTGCAAACCAAAAAAAAAAAGAAGTATTAGGCTTGCATTTAATTTCTGTGTGTGTTTCAGTGTTGTGCATTAGGCCGCCTCGGTGCAGACCCCGTGTTCTCTGTGCAGGTGTTCATGGAGGAGTGGCTCCTCAGCTGTTGAATGCTCCCTGTTAACTGCTTTACTGCTTTACCTGTATTCATTTTTCTAGACTCCTGTCTGCACAAAATGCAATAAATGATTTTATTACACCCTTCGCTACTTGCACAGGGACTTTTCACTTGGTTCCAGGTCTCCATAGCTGTTTTGCATCATTTTCATAACACGGGGCAAGCCCTGGCATAACATGGAGCAGCAAATTCAGAGGAAGCAAAACACAAGGAGAGGAACAGCCTCTCTCAAAGGCCGCAGCTCCCATGTTTCACCTCACAAAGACTTCCGATGACCCCAGTAAAGGTGCTTTACCCAGCTGTGGGGTTGTAGAGGTGGAGAAAAGGATCTGACAGAGATAGGAAAAGGGATGGCGCCCGGATTCAGGCTGTGTGGTGACAGCAGGATGAAGTCATAAGACACCAGGGCTGAAGGCACAGGGACTTGCAGCCCCAATGTCATGCAGCACCTGCAGCACTGACATGGACCAGCCCCACCCACCCCTCCCACCACAGCTGCTTGGAGAGGCTATGGACCTTTCCTGCCAGACCTGCCATGTGCTTCTCCCTGACCTGACACACTGCCCAGGATCTCCCAGTCCTGTGCGAGAGCAAATACCTCTGAGGTCCCTAAAGCCAAGGTGTTATAAACTGAGACAGCACCAACACTCTCACAGCAGGTCCCAGTGAGGTCTGCACACATCCCGCTCAGCATCCAGCACGGAGCAGCATCTGACACAACTTATCCAGGACAGGAGACTAACCGCAAACACAGCAGAATAACATAGTCCAAGAGAATTTAAGTGTCAAAAAATGCAACAAATAATTTTTCAGGCCTTTTATTAGAAAGTAATGTTCTCTTGTTAACAGCACAGAGAGAAAAGAAATGCTACAACACAAACCACCTGGGACAAAGTAAATCCTCTGCTTGCTCAGTGTCTCTTGGTTCCCTGCAGGAAGCCCACAGACTCCAAGAAGGCCATGATGGGGAGGACCAAACAGTTAAGAGATGTTTTGTTTTCTGGTATCAAAGTATGTTACCGGCTAAAAACATGGTGAAGAATCACTGCCTGATTTTCCACTCCACTGTCCACTGCAGCTACCAAAACATTGCAAAAACATATAAAATTATGGTATTGCATCTTGGCATTGCCTCTCCTCCTCAGATGGACAGAACAGCCATCGACAGCAAGGTGAGATTTCAGAGAGCAGCATTCCCCCCGCTACCTGCTGTCAGGTATTTCCAGGGGAAGGCCAGCAGCATATCAGCATGGCTGCAGCTGAGCTACACTAACAACTGTCCCAAAGACTGTAAGAAAAGGAAATTTATACACCAAATTTAACAGATTGATCTTAACATTGATTACTTGGTGTAGGGAAATTGACAGACTACTTGAAATCTCTGCCTTGACTGGAAGCTCTTGTGTTGCAGACCTGTGCTGGGAGAGGTGAGGAGAACCTGCCTCCCTGCTGGGACAGGGCAGGTGAGCCATGGACTGCACGGCACAGTCCTGGTTACTGAGCAGTGGTCAGGCATGTGCTCTACGATTTCGGCTGCTAGTGCTACCACTGTGTTTTCCAACTGGCTTATATGCCATTAAAAAAAAAAAAGAAGAAAAATAAAAAGAAATCCAAAGAAAAAGAGTGCCCATTCCACAGTGCTGGGTGTCCAAGGCCCATCAGCACAATGCTCTATTCAGTTCCCTAATTCCCCAAATCCACTGACCCAAAACTACACTGAGACCATTCAGTGAGCCCAGACTGCACCTTGATGGGAAGGTGCACCAGGTGCTGGGAGTGAGGAAAATGCAGGACTGATACTGTGGCAGCATCTGGGACGGGACGAGACAACCAATAATCCAACATGGCTCAGCACACTGTGCTGCAGAGAAAACTGAGCATTCTGCTCCAAACACTGCTAACCAGATCAAGGAGAGGGAGGGCAGCACCAGCAACCGTTGACAGCAATGCTGCAGGGGATACGCTCTTACCGGAGTAGAGAGGACATGCATGTCCAGGGCATCTGTCCCGGGTCAAGGATGGGAGACTCCTTAAACAGCTATAAGTATGGAATGGAAAAGGGAAGGGGAATGGGCCTGACAGCTCAGCTAATAGTGTCGCTGGTAGGAACCCATTGGTTGCTGGGCTGAGGACCCTGCTCGCCCCTGGGCCACAGTTTGGCTCACGAGGTGGGAGAGCGCAGGACCACTCTGGATAAGGGTGTCCAAGGCTTTCTGTACACTTGGGTTGTCAAAGTTGATACCAGAAGACACTGGCCTTTGAGCGGGCACATTGCCAGGCGCAGGGAGGCGGGTTTGGTGCTGACCATAGAGCGGCTGAGGTGGTGGAGGAGCCCCAGGTCTCGGACCCGCATTTCGTGAAGGACCTGGGAGAGCAGGAAGCTGCGTGCTTGGAGTCTGCAATCTCTGCTGAGCCTGATTTAAATTTCCAGCACTCATCTGTGGTGGCCGGGGCTGCCCACTGGCCATGTTAGCAAAGTTCTGGTTTGGAGTGCTGCCCGCAGAGCCTGCGGAGGCCGCGGGACTGCTGTTTGCCACGGCAGCTGCTGCTGCCGCCCCGCTGTTGAAAAGACTGAGGATTTTTGCTTGAAGCTCCTGCTGAGGATTAGAAGAGGACACTGGAACAGAAGGAGTAGAGACCAGAGGCTGTGAACCCTGATGAGCTTGAGAGCTTGGAAGGCTGGACTGACTACCCATTGATGACCCCGCAGGTGCCCCCAAAGACTGTCTTGGCATGGGCGCTGGGAAAGAAAGGAAAGATGGTTAAAGCTTTGTAAATGCCCTTGAAGTGGCATCTAAAGAAAACTAGTGAAACAGGTACCCAAGACACAACACCAGTGAACACCCACCCTCCAATCAGAGCTGCACAGCTCTGAGAACCCAAACCACTCTGCAGAATCGAGTGTAGCAGCCCAGTCAGTTATGGCAATCCCATGGTTGCCCTGAGAGAATCTCAATATAAAAGATCTTCTGTATGAAAACTTTGAATCATCTCAGAATTCCAAAGGATATGTCCATCTCAGTAAAATTATGCTCCTGTAGTCTCAGGACTCTTCTCCTGTCCCAGCCCAGAGGGCCACAAAACACACCATAAACCTTATCTGAGGCCGAGAGACTCACCCTGCAGAGATTCAGTGCTGCCCCGCAGTAACCGTTCCTTCCGGTCTCTCAGGTAATTAATGACTTTATCTATCTCCTCCGCAGTCAGGTAGCGATTGTCTGCCAGCAGGTTCAAGAGAGCCTGGATCCCGGGAGGGTGACCTCCTCTGACACCCTCCTCCATGGGGGGTGGGCGCTCCCGCTCCTGCAGAACAGCTTCATCTGCCATCTTGGCAGCCTGCCGGGCGATCTCCTCCCGCTCCTTCTCCCGGGACTCTGTTTTGTAGCGCTCGTAATTCCTTGCCACCAGCACCATGGCATCATCTTGGGGCATGTTGCGGTGTTCTGCACAAGGACAGAAACGCTCTGAGTGACCTGAAGTGACACTGACGGAGGTGCCGTTCCTCCCACCTGCCACCACAGCCCAGTCAGCAGCAGGCACCGCCCAGGGAAGGCGAGTGCAGACACGGGGACTTCCCAGACACACGGAAACAGTCACATTTCCAATACCAACAAAAGGCCCACAGCTATGGTCCAGCAAGGCCAGCCTTCCCTTCCGCAGGCGAGGGCTCTGAGCAGACTTCCTGTCATCCCAGAATCGTCTTTCTTGCCTCTCACCAGTTGAATGGGAAAGCAGCTCCCTCTACCTCTCACAGAAATCCTTGGTGCTCCAAGAGGAGACAGTCCCAGTCATTTTATTGCGAAACTCTTGGACAGACCCAAAACTTGCCCTCTGAAGGCTACAGGCTTCCCAGAGGAAGACCACCATGGGAATACTTCTGTTTCTGTACTGCCAATGCCTTAACATCGTGTGTGCACATGCAGCTGGGGAGGAAGGAGAACTGGCTCAGTGCCATATGGCCGTTCACATTCACCACTCTGGGGCAACACAAGCAACAATCAACTTCTTCTGTGATACAACAAAAACCAGTCAATTCCAACAGTGGGTTTGAGGCAATGCAAAGAGTCCCCTGAACAGATTTAAGCAGGGAGGTCAAAAGAGCCTTTACCTTCCAAAAAGTGCCCAAAGCTCTGGGCAGGTTACTTTTCACACCTGAAAAACATCAAATCCTACCAATCTTTTCCACTCAACAGGAAACCGAGGTTCATTTTAACATTAGGCTTTGCACAAGTTGTGAAAGAGTTCCCTGACACAAACATGCAGGGAGAGGTGGCCACGAGCAGTGAGCATATTTAATCTCTGGAATGAGCTGTGGATGAGCTCATGACTGGGGTTCCCATCAGGTCTGATACACCGGCAGATCCAGTGCAGAAAAGCAGCTTTGGCCTCCTGCCAGAGGTTTAACAGGTGTTAAACCAAAGGAGTTAAGAGTTAAAACCAAGGGCAGTGGAAACCCCAGTGACAGTGTGCATGAGCTGTGCTTCTGCAGGAAATGAGGGAACCCTCCTATCACATCTGCATCCAATGTTAAAAGAAACCAGGCTTCTCCAGTCAGTGAGCATGCACACCAACCACTGACTGTGCACTCTGATGTTTCCTCTCCCAGATGAACTCACAAAACACTACTTGGAAACACAGTAAGGGAGAAATAACCTTTGAAAGCTCAAGTTCAGTCAAACCAGTCACCTGTGCAGACAGAGAATGTGAAGAGGCCTATGACCAGAGCAAAGGCTGCTTTCCCAGATTGCACACTTATGAGGCATTTTTAAAACCTATACCCACCCTCATGCAATAACCAAGTCATCCTGAGATGGAAAGTGATGTGACAAGTGTAATGGCTCTAAAAACGTGGAATATGTATACCAAAACATTTTGTAGTATTATCTTTTTACAACTCTTCTCAGTTTCATTATCAGATCTCTATCTTGACCAGCTCTTTACTAAATCACATTTGATTTTAAAATTTGTTCTGTAATTTGTCACATTCCAAATAGACTCTCTCTTTGAGAGCAACAAGTGATAGACTGAGGTTGGGTTGTTATTAATCAGAGATCTCTCAGAGCAGTGCAGCCATTTCTAGCACTGGGGTCCATGACTTGCCCTGAGACATGAAGGCTGGCAGTGTTAGGAGCCAAGAACACAACTGAGATTTCCTCTTGGCAGGAATCCGACAGTCCTTTTGACAAAGGGCAAACAGAGTATTATGGGAGCTTGTAAATAATGATATTCACATTTATGACACGGTGTCAAATCATTAATAACCACTTATGTGACAGCAAGGATGAACTTTGTCCTGTGTGATTCTGCCTGAAAGAAAAGTTCAGAGTGACCACGCAGTTCGCAGCCTACTGAGACCTCAGTACCTTGTGGGGTGCCAAACATGATGTTAACAGTGCAAGAGCGGTGAACTTGATGCTGCTGGGTGATGACAATGGCAAAAGGAGACCCTCCTCTGCTCACATCATCCAGGGCTTGTGTCAGTGACATCTCTGTGTTGAGGAAGATCAGGTCCACTACCATGCCCAGATCCCGCACCTTCCGCCCCACTGACTCTGCGTATTCCCTAAAACAAAGCCAAGCCAGCAGTTTAACAAGTCAGTCACATACAAAAACAGAAATCTTGGCACATTCACCCTCTCCATCATATCTGATTTACTTTTCTGATGATTTGCCCACCTCCGTGGTGTTTACCAGGACAGTACTAAAAGCAATCCCATTACAGTAATACAAAAGTCCTTATTCTGATCTGAATCAGTAATTTCATTTTAACTGAAATCAATTAAAAATCAAGTCTTAGCTTAGCAGAGAAAGAGTGTTTGCAAAGGGATTTACACTATTAATACTTTGCTTGCACATACATGTGTTTAAACTGAACTCATTAAGGGAGGAAATTCAGGCCTGCAAGGGTCCAGGGGGTACAGAGCAGAGCAGTTAACCTACAGAATTCCAGCTATTGTTTTTGAAGGCAAACACTGTGATGGTCACCAAAAGTGTCCCCCCTACAACCATCTTGCAAGGTTTGCAAGCACAACATCTCTTTAAGGCATTCAGGAGTCATCTTTCAACAGGTCTATACCAGGTGGCATCAATGCTTTGATACCCCATATTTATTAATATGCTCCAGCTCTTAAGGTCTGTAACTGTTACAAACCGAGAAGATTCTTAGATATTAAGCTGATCCTCTGGAACAAAAGAATTCTCCTTGCATCAAGCACAATAATATGTGGTCTACTAGAATATCTTCCAAAGACTTTTAGCCAACAAAGGATAAAGGATCTAGAATTTCCTCTCAAGATTTGCTCCAATAGATAATCAACTCCATTAAAAACAAATCACAGAAGTTTATTTCTAGTTTCACTGCTTCTTCTCTTTCCGTTTCCTGCGCTGTTTTGTACCAGCAAATGAGGTGAGTGCCAGCTGTCTCCTTCTGCCCCACAGGTACAGCAAAGTTAAAGAAAAGCAATTCCTGACCTTTTTTCTGAAGGGCTAAGGAGACAGAGCTCTAACTTTCCCCCGAAAAATATTTTCTTCAGACTCTAGGCCAGATCTATGATTTATTTACATATTTGCTATTCTTCAGTATATTTAAAGATATAGACATCAGACTGGTGCCATTGTTATAGTCCCCTCCTACTGTACCAAGTGTACTACCTGCTCCTACTACACTGCCCACCCTGTGACCTCAGTAAGTGCTCAAACTGCCACATGAGATTGCCCTGGTTACTACTTACACCTGCTTTTGATACCATCCACAACTGCCTTCAGCAGTGATTTTGTACTTCTTGCACTTTGGACTAAAAGCAATGACTGGTGTCTGCCTAGGAACCAACCTGTCAGGAGTTCAGAATGAGCACCCACCAATCCACCCTGACCCCTGCTCTGTACTATCAGCTGATTGGCACATATTCCTAAACTCCATAACATGCTACCCAGGAATACTAAGTACAGGCCCCTACAACCTGTCATGACAGGCTGATACGAACAGTAGGCAGAAAAGTATCAGGAGAAGGTACAAAGCAAACGAAAAGCTAAGATACTAATGCAAAGCACAAGGTATAACATTTCCTCATCTCATCAACATATACTTCCAGAGGAGCAGCAAGGAGCTGTAGCTTTCTGGGGACTCTAATGCCATGTTTCTCAAGAGCAACCTGTATGACGAACAGCCTCAAGGCAGGACTAAGTTTAAATCCGTTCTCTTCCATCATACAATAATAAAACTGGTTATAACTATTTTCTTACTTTGTCTGTTTATGCACCACTATCACAGAACAATCCACAGGTCTCTCTGCATCAAAACGTCTCTTGATTTCTTCGTAGTACTGACGGTACAGCTCCTCCCGACGCCGCTCCTCACGCTTCAGGCGGTCTGAAATGAGCCGCAGGGACAGAACAAGTGATGTCCTTTAGACCTGCTCAGAGGGGTACAGAACACCACGCAGTCGGCACTGTGGCACCCCTGCACCCTCCCTCTAAAGTGTTACAGGTACTCACCCTCTGAATTCATTGGTGGTCTATCGAAATGGTCCTTGTAGCGGTCGTAGTAAGAGTCGTCCTTGCGCCGATAATAGTCTTCAAGGCGCAGGTAACGGTCGTAAGATTCATCTCGTCTGCAACATTCACAGAAACAGCAAAGGTTTCCGTGCTCCAGCACAATCTCAGGCAGTGACTTTGGCCAGTGCATCACACACAGGCCTTCCCCAAGTTTAATATCTGAAGTACCCAGCCACTCCCCACAGGACAAGTCTTCTCAGCCAGGGCGATTTCCTTAAACACCTGACACCACTCAAACCAGTGCAGCCATTGTGGCAGAAATGCCATAAAAATGTTTTGGCAAATACGATCCCATGGAGTTTACCTGTACAAAGGGTCCCGAGGGTCTCTCATATCCCGTGGATCCCTCATATCTCGTGCATTTCTCATATCCCGTGGATCCCTGTATCGATCATACAGTGGCTCCCGTGGGTCACGAAGATCTCTAATATCACGTGGGTCCCGCAAGTCCCTTGGATCCCTGATATCCCGTGGGTCTCGCAGGTCCCGTGGGTCCCTGTGGTCTCTGGCATCACGCATGTCTCTAGCTCGAATGTCTCGAGTGTCTCTGGCATCTCTCCCATTCCTGCCATCCCTGCCATCTCTGGGGTCTCTCCGTGGGCTCCCCCGAAGAGGGGAGCGGTCGCGTCTGACATCTCGACCATCCCCGTAGGCATATGGCTCTCTGAGGAAAACACCAGGGAAATTCCATTAGCCTGCTAACAATTCAAGTACGGTTACCCCTAGATCTCTTACCTGCGGTGCCAAAAAGACCTTTCTCTCAGCAGCTGAATCCTCCCTCCTATCCCACAATAGCAAGAATTGCCAAAAAATCATATTTTTGAAGCAGTCTGGAGAAGGTTCTTAATTCTAATGTTCATCACAGCCAAACAAGACCCAGAAAACTCCTCAATGAAGCACCACTAAAAGTGTAGAGCACCTGCTGAAGAAGTGAACAGGCATTTCAGAAACCACCATTTCATTTCTGTCCTCTGTCAGCCATAGATCATCCATCAAACATGTTTTGCAAATTCTTTGAAAGAATTTAAGGTGACGTGGGCTAACACCCACAGATACATGATTGCCAGGAGAGTTCAAGGGATCCATTAAATTCATTCATCAGTGACAGCAGAACACCTGAAATAATGTTATTGGTGTACGATTAAAAAAAGAGCAGATTGTGACCAAAGACGCTGCAGGTTCCACGTTGTGGCTGAGTTTGTGCTGCTGACAGGAAGCAATGACAGCTATTGCCGTGTCCTGGATTTGAGAGATATTCCCATAGAAAGCCAGTCTTATATTTATGATGCCCCATGTTAAGAGGGTACTAAACCCAACCAGCACTGCATCCTCAGCAGCCGCAACAGGCTTCTCTGTTGGATCTGAATGATCTGTCTCATTCAGATTTTGTACTGCACTGTCTTCAGAGGCAAGGAAGAATAATGTTCCAGTCTTCATCTTTCCACAGAACAGTAGTGTTTTTTCAAGGTTGTATTCTGTTTTCCAGAAAAAAACATAACTTCACTGTAGTCAAAGCCAAATATAAAAAGATTTGCAGCAAAACTACTGAGCTTCATGTGTTTGGAATATTCTTTCCCCAAAATACTGACAACCATCAGGAAAAAAACCAGCTTTTTGAATCTTTTTATTTTCCAAACTTGACAGACTTTTACAGTTCTCAATCAACCTAGTCTAGTTTAAGAAAGACAAGCAGGACATAAGTCTGCGTCCCCTGCACTGCAGTCACGTAGTGGTCACCTGCAGAGAACAGAGTTGCATGTGCCCAAGTTCAGTGTCAGACAGAACAGACAGGAACGAGATGGAGGAGCAGAGTCTCTGCACAGACTTTGGTGTCAGACACCCAGTCATGCTGGGGACACACAGGAGTGCTGGCATTCTCTGTTGGCATGTCAGACACAAGCCAGATTTTGGGACAAACTAGAGTTGCCACCAAGAGCATAAATAGCCTCCTCCTGTAAAAGACACACTGTATTTGCAAACAAACAAGTGCAAACTCTCTCAGCCTCTTGGACGGGCAAATCCACTTTTTGTTTGTGATCTCCATTGATACCACATCCCATGAGACACATCATGGTCCCCTTCCCCCCAAACCTACAACGAATGATGGCAGAAGTTCAGGGGAAACTTCTGACTTGTTCTAAAGGATATTGAGTAACTGATCTCTCTGTAGCTGTGAGACCATTAGCAAAACAGCCAGATGCAGTGGAATCATTTGGCATATGAAGTTTATTCCAGTCGGAGTGGGGGTGACCAGAACAGGCCACATTCGTTATCCGCAGAGACAAAAAGATCCGGAACAAACAACACACGACTGTGACAGAAGTAAGAGATGTGGCACAGGTCCACTGGCTCTTGTGCCTGCATGTCTGCCCTGCTTGAGGGAGATGGCAGCACGAAGGCACAGCTCCTTCTGCTTCTCCACCTCAGTCACCATGGTCTGACTCCTGCAGCGTTGACACCACTGACCACATCTGCTCGGGACTTGGCACTGCCAGCCCAGCACCACTGCCTGTGGCACTGTGTGGGGCTCTGCAGCATCGGCAGCTGTTGTTCCCAGGCCACAGCGTGGTCCAGAGTCCATCATCCACAGCCACGCCCAGGATTTGATGACCATGACCTCACGGCCACTCGTACCCACAGTGCTGCTTGGGACCTGGTGCTAACCACACGGGATAGCCACAGTGTCTGCAGTGCCAGCTGGAATCCAGTGCCTGTCACAGTGACACCAAAGCCTTCGGCAGCCACGGCAGCAGTTCAGTCCACAGCCTGGCGCCCAGAGCACCATGGCTCACACGCCTCCAGTGCTCCTCTGGGCCGTGACACGAGCATCTCACACATGCAGGATGACCCAGGTTCCGATGCCCATGGCATCAGTGCCTGCTGCTTGTCCCTCTGTAGTGTGGTACAAGGACCAACACTCTTGGCACAGTTGTCTGCCCCTGATCCCCGCAGTGCTGCGTGGTGCTGTCGGTGATGCTGCGGCCAAAGACATGCCATCAGCTCCTGCTGCTCACATCAGCTCCTGCCGGGGTCC
This sequence comes from Calyptomena viridis, assembly GCA_013390005.1. Lineage (NCBI taxonomy): Eukaryota > Metazoa > Chordata > Aves > Passeriformes > Eurylaimidae > Calyptomena > Calyptomena viridis. The sequence goes on along the minus strand of WEIV01001349.1, from coordinate 10,368 downwards.
TCACGCCAGCACACAGCTCACCTGACACTGCCAGGCCCAAGGCTTGCTGCACCTACCACAGGAACCCCAGCTGTGTGCCCAAAGCACTTCCTGGGCCTGACACCCTCGCGTTGGCCTCTGCAGGCACATGTGGCCCTGTACAGGGTAAGTGCAGCACATAAAAAACCTAGATGGTGCCAAGAATTGAAGCTACTCATTCTCTGGGCTTTATTTTTTTTTTTTTGGTATAGATGTCTTGCTAATGTCACTTTTTTCTCATCTTTGGTAATTTAACAGGTCAAGTTAGTAAAGCACAACAGACGTGGGAGCTTGGTTACCTTCAAGTTCAACAAGAACCACTCCTTTGTGTGGAAAACTTTATAGTCGAGGCACACAGGGTGGATGCCTTATAGCAAACTATACCACAGCATGTCTTCATGTGCTCTCTAGTAAAGCTGTGGAAACTGAAATAGTCCTTCAGTGATAGGTCTTCCACCCTTGCCTGTGACTTCCCACACAGAGAAGGTGCAGGAGCTGCACATGCTGTGCCCACTGAGGGGGGAAAACCAGAAGCTGGAGGGTACAATGTCTGTGACTGCACAGCAGGTGCTGTGGCAGCTCCAGGCACTGGCAACACAAGCACAGGTGCAGATGGGACTGTGCAAAAGACATTTTGCTCTGTCTTGCGGCATGTTCAAGTCTTCTTTTCCAGTCTCATTCCAACACTGGAAGCTTTCAATATCAGAAGAGGCAAGATCCCGAAGTCCTCTGCAGCACAGCACCAGGAACGATGCAGCCCCTTGGCATTCTCTAGATATGCCTCAGCTTCTTCAATGCTGGACAACAAGTGTATTCTTCCTCCTAAGTGTCTTACAGCCTGCGCTGCAAAACCTAAAGCTTGGCCACAGTAACAGCAGCAGACACGAGGATTCCCCCGTGTCTCCCAAGGTGTCAGAGCCAGAGGAGCTCTCAGAGGCACAGCAGCCATGTCAGGACTGTCTCACTGGAGCATCGCTGTTTGACTGGGGAGGTGATGGTAGGGAAGAGACACAGACATTTAGCACAGGCCGCTGGGCTCATGCCCTGAGGGCCTGAATTCCTAGTACAACTCACTGCTTCCAGGTACTTTACCTTCGTGTCGGACTGGACCTTGATGAAGCCTTATTCATATTTCTTCTTTCCACTGCTTTATTAATATCTGTAAAGAATAATCAACCCATCTGTTCAATGCTATGAAACAAAAAAAAGATCATCAGCACAATTCAAATGAAAGCAACTTAAGCTCAACAACATCCAGATGGTGCAAGAAAATCCATTCAGCAGAGAGACATTGTCACTTTGACAATTTTTTATTAAGTTTAGGTAGTACAACATTATGAAAATTTCATGGATTTCTGACTTCAAAATAGGGTGGACAGCTTTGGGTGAAGTTTTAACCCTACAAGTTCAGGCCTATATCCAGACTCTTCATTCCGTAAGAGAACCTCTTTCTTCTGCAGTCTATGAGCAAGCAGAAAGCAACTCATGGACTCTAGGAGAAAAAGCAGAGTCTGAAAACCTCCGAGAAAGGAATGATGGCCAGCATAGTCTTAAGTTCACAGCCAGTCCTGCTAACAGACCGTGCCATTACCCTTGTTGAAAATAATCCAAGGGTTCTCAAGCAGCACTTGCAATTGCCTTCCACGGGATTGCTGCAGTTAAGGTGCACAGCTCCCACCACTGAGAAAAAGGATCCAGGAGCCTGAAGCACAAGCTCCTTATGAAGTCAATGTGGTGCATTCAAAACAGCACTGTTAACATGATGCAACCTGAGGCAACAGATCAGAAATTTGAAAATTGGTTGGCTTCTGAACATCTCCATGAAAAACACCATGAAGTGAAACACAAAGAAGTAGGAGAGGTGAAGAAACAGAGTTTTGTCCTCAACCAGCAAAAGTGAACTTGCCCAGGACTGGCAAGGACCCACACTGATCTAGTGTTAAGAAACAAAGTCTCCCATGACAGCTGACTGGAGATGAAAGAATGCACTGGAGTAGGGCAAGAGCAAAGAGAAGTGACTTTGGACATTTTACTGAGACCCTTTTAAGGAAAAGAACAAACCAAACCTAGGCCCTATCTGCTCCTCAGAATCTATCAACAATTAACATTTCTGATGAGTCGTTTGCATTAACTACTTTCAAGGCCCTCAAAACAGAATAAACATGCCACAGTGTCTTTAGGCAGACTCAGTATCTTCTGTAACTTCCCAAACTAGCCTTTGATATTTTCAAGATTAAAATTGGAATTAAGGAGGTCTAATTTTTGCTGTTGCTGTCAATGAAGCATGTTCCCTTTCTGTGAGGGGGGAGAAGTGAGTACAATCTGAACATTAACTACGACTGCAGCATAACAACATTCACAGGACCCCAAAGTATCTCTCCAGGATCACACACAGCTGCAGCATCTACTGTTACAAACTATATCTGAAGGACATTTATTCTCTACTTAGTTTTACTCATTAAAAGATATGAACACTTCTGTGCGTTTGTGGAAATACTTGTATAATGCCACACTGGAGTTAAACTCTCTCAAAACCTTTTACCTTATTGTGTTATTAGCAATTATATTTAATACTTAGGCTGCATAGATGAAATAACTGTTCTCCTTGCATTTAATTTTTAGTTGAGAATTTTTTTCCCCTTAAAATCAAGTGTTATCTTTAAGCAAGACACTAGCTGCTTTCTGGTTTAAGATTATTTTTATTTTCCATTTTAAGATGCCATTGCAGAAACCTATTATGATTTTTACACTTAATACCGTACATTTCTTTCAAATAAAAGTATTTAAATCTGCACAAAAATATTTTACTAGAAGAAAAAAGACCTTTGACAGGGATCCTTCTTTTGTGCAAAATGAAGAGATTTAATAGCACTTTATTTAATGCCAACAGCATTTACAAGTAAAATATTTGAACACTCACAAAACTCCAGGGGAAAAAAACCCCAAAAAAACCCAAAAAGTCTTCTGTCCTGCAGCATTTTGAGATGACAAGGCCACTGTAATCACACAGTGTAACCTTCTGGACAAACACAGGTGACAGGAGTTTCTGGAAACACATTCCTATCTCAAGTATAGCAGTGGCATTGAACTAATGCTTATCTTTCAGGAAAACATCCAATTCCAATTTAAGTCTTCAGAGCACAGAAACCACACAGCTCCAATAGGTTACTCCAGAAGCCAATTACTCTCCTGATAATGACAACTATTTATTCCCATTTAAGAAATTGTCACACTCGGGCCTACTAGATTAAAACTGCCTGATCTCCTGGTCTATCTGTAACACCCAGATCACATCACTCCTTTCTCTCTTGAGGCTTTTGCTAGTTTTGTTCTTTAGCTTTAAACCTCTGTCAGGTTTTTCTAAGGCTTCTCCAATTTAGCATTATCCATTTTTGAGCCAGGCAAACCAGAACCAAACGTGACATCCCATCAGCAAAATCCCACAGGTACCAAAACCTCCCTACTCACACTCCTGTGTTTTTCATGGCCAACAATGACCAAAGCACTGGCTGGGCAGAGACCTTCCCTTTCAGCTTCACTGACAGCTCAGGTCTGTCTGCATCCAGCTTAAGAAGTCCAGATCCTTTCACCATCAGTGACTCAATCTTCATTATTTCATTCTCTTTTTAAAACATTATTTTCTCTTCAAGTCACTTATAAAAGCACTGTATGGCTCGGAATCAGATTTTCCAGATCATGACTCAACGTACTGAGAAATTCCATCTATGTTAAATGGGTTTCACATGAATCTCAGTGTAACTCCATTGTTTTTAACCGTTCTAATTTCTTAACAAATCAACCCCCTTACAGCAATCTGTACATCAACACTGCCACTTCCAGTCATAGAGCTTGCAGTACCATAAGAGTAAGTTAGCCAGGGTTTATTCTGATTGGCAGTAATCAATTCCCTTCTCATTAGTGTCAGGTGAAAGGATCTCTCTGTTTCCAGGCACTGATGCCAGGCTCATCCCATTTACACTGCCTATTGGCTCACCTGCAGCACTCTACTAGCTCCCTGGAAACTCCCTAGTTTTCCAAGGCTTGTGGAAAAACACCAGTAACAGCCTAGGCAGGTCTGCATTTCACTGAGCCTCACAGATGTTAATTCTTTTGACAGGTCTAGTTTTGGTAGCTGCAGTTTTACCACTGAAATGGAAATTATATTAAACACACCTTCTGCCTCTTCAAAAACAGACAGCAGAAACATTAGTGGGTCCTCTCCAGTTAGAATTTTTATCATTTCCAGTCAGTTACCCCCTTAAGCTTCTGAAACAGCCACAGTTGTTCCTATTTAAGCCTCTGTACTTGGACAATGCTGGACATCGTTTCTTCTTGTATCCTTCTACCCTCCTTGTCTGTTTGTCTCCAGTTCCATCTCCAGGCTCCTATTTGTTGCTGTACACACACCTTCCCACAGGATACTATTTATTGCTACTTTCATTCTTTTCTAAGTCAAACTGTTTTTCTTCAAATTACCATAGGCTTACTTCAAAGTAATTTTTTTCCTTGCATTTAGAAGATTACTCGTGGATTTCTAACCATTCATTTCCATTTAAGTCAGCTGCCAGCACATTTAGCAGAATTATCTTCATCTTTATGAAAATGTCCTTTTCAAAGTACCCAGTATTTATAGCATTGCTTAACAGGCTGGTTCCACATGGGAAAAGAATCCGAATTAAGGTTCCTCATCCAACCAGCCACTAAGTGCTGTGACCAATTCCTCTGAGCATGTCAAGATGAAACCCAGTTTTGGTTTACAAATGTTATTAAACTCTGTGACGGAGGTTTCAACGATCGTTTTCCAGGGCTTACTTGTTGCACAGTTTCTTACACAGGGTAAAAGAGCTTCCCAAATACTAACACATAAAAATTTAGAGTAAGCCCCAGGCAGCAAGGTGAGCCACACTGCAGGTGAAGCACACAGCAGGAACTCGGGAGGCAAATCCGTACTGAGTAAAAGTGATGTGAGACTAATGCCAGGCACGTTTCAGAGAGCTTTGAAACAAAAGCACTCTTTCTTTCTCCCGAACGCATGCTGGGGGCAGGAGAGCGCGGAGCAGTTTTCCTTACCTAATCTATACCCTTTATAAAGGCGACCCTTCTCACCGTCCAGAGCGGCCTGGACATCTTCTAGACGGTCATACTGCACGAACCCATAGCCATGGTACATGCTGAGGGCTGCAAGAGTTAACAGCAGGGCAAGACCGGTTACAACCACACCACAGAGCTCACCCACACTTAACCCCACCAGCTCAAATCCCAAAGGGGCTCTACCCAGAAACCACTGTGGCAAGCTGCCTGGGAAAATCAAATCCACCAGGATCAAAATGCAGAGCTCAAAGGCTCTGATCAACTTCCTTCTGACAACGCAGTGACCAAAATACAGCCCATAAAGTGACCAAGATTTGATTAAGAGGCTTTGAAGTCACTTGCAAGAGCATTGTAACATCATACTGTGACCTCAAAAGCTCATATATAGCTGATACATTTGCATTATGTTTGAGCTGTACTGAAAGAATCACTTTTCCAGAGAAAACGCAGGCAGAGAAAATTATCATTAAAAGGTCACTTTTTAGGAACATTAGTCACTTGTCTCATCATCATCAAATAGCATTTGACAAGCATGAAGTGAATTTCTCACTGAAATTCCTGCCACGAAAAGCCATAAGATAATATACTAACCCCTGATTTTGCCATATTTTGAAAATATCTCTTCCATTTCTTCACGAGTCATGTGGTCTGTGGGCAAATTGCCGACAAAAAGTCTTCTCTCTAAATCCTGAGGATTGGTGCTGTTAGTGAAGTCGCTCTGTTTGATGCTATTGCTCTTGCGTCCTCGAGCCATTTTGCTTTCGTTCCAAATCCAACTCTTCGCAAAAAAGAAAAATGGCCATGCATATAATTTCAATCCATGACATTAAAATTAAACTGGAACAAGATTAAACTTAACAGCTTTGCAGACTAGGAGCCAACTGGGTCTGCTTGACGCAAACTTCACTCCAGAGAAATCTTAATACGAGGGACACAGAGGTCAGGCAAAAACATTCACTGCAGCATTTTGGTTGAACTTCTCTGTAATACCAAAAGGTAGCAAACCTAATTATTTTGCAGATAGGTTTTAATGGTTTAACTCCAAGCTAAGATACAAATAAAACTCATTTTCCACTAAAATGCCTTAACTTTAAGCTTTTCAATACACCCATTGTTGTCACATCTAGTCTTTCAATCCACTGGTAAGAAGCATTGAAATTTATGCAATATTTTAATAAGCAGAAAGGAAACACTCATTACAACACTGCATAAGAGCACCCAAATATTCCAATAAGGCTTGGAATGAGGCATTAGGAAGTACTGACGAGATGCTCCTAAGTGACCACACCTGGATCACTTCACTAAATGTGAAATCTCCACTTTCCAACTCCAGAAAGCAGTTTCTCACCCCTATCCTTGTCCCCATGGCGATGTCAGCTCCTACAGCAGGCGGGTCCACAGCTGGGAATTCAGTCACTCTCAGGTAAACAATGCACCCTTCCTCACCTCCCCAGTGTGGCAAAAGCACATTCCCTTAGCCCACACCCCTGCACACAGCTGTCAGCAACATTCACTGCACAAACTCACCCAAACGAACACAAAAAACCCCTCCAACAAACACAACAGAACATAGCAAACACTACCAAGCTAATAAAAAAACACCACCCCACGATTCAGACTTTGTGGCTTAAAATTCACCATCAGATGAAGCTTAAAGAGATGAATAAGCCTGAAACTTTCAAAATTAACTTGAAAGTTTGAGAACTATTTAATAAAGTTGTCCTACTTCCTAAACATTCACCTAGAGGAATGCAGGATGGGATTTTCTGTTTGTAGCATGCAAGAAGCCTGGAAAAAGAAAGCTGACGGAATTGAGTGTATCAACAGAAACTTCTCCAAACACACTCCCTAGAGTGTAACCTAGAGGACACAATTTAAAAGTCATCTCTCAATAAACAAGTCAAATGTCCAAAAATGTAAACCCAGCTTTATATAAATACTTTTACAACATTTAACTGGCATGAAAAATACATCTACTCCAGATTTGAGATATAAAATTTATTTATTTATTCTTTAAAGTTCAATCAACTTCACATTTGTATCATTCTTTCCCTTTTTTAGGAAACCCTGAACAAATGGGAGGCAGAAAACAGCTCCCTGTCTAATAAACTTCTTAAAATGAACTGCCAGAACAGGGTGGAGGAAAAAAACCCAACATTCGAACCAAAATCCAACAAAATTCATTCTTTCTATCACTTTTGCCCCAATCCTCCTGCAAGTTTATCCACATACACACAGTTTTACCTTCCCCATCAGAAACCAAATCCCATTCCATTTTTCTATATGGAAGCATTGGATTCCCAATCTACTATTGCAGCTCAAGCTCTCATCAGTTGAAGGGAAAGAAGCTTTCAAAATAAAATGATAAAGCAGTGATAAAACATGGAAGGATCCAGCTAGTCCAAGTTCCCATTTGGAGCAGGATGAAGTGGTCATGACCTTCTCCAGCTGGGCTCTGAGCACCACCAGAGATAGGGATGGGGACACAGAGCCCCTGCGAGCACCTGCTTGAGCCACATCTGTGCAGGTGGTCTCGGATGTCACAGACACACACAGCAAACAGGTGTCAAACAGACCCATAACGCTGGTGGGACGTGTCACCTTCAACATAAAAAGCTGCAAGAAATTCCCTTTTCCTTAAGGGTGGTGGTTTGGGAGTGGCTGAGGAACAGGGAGCAAGAGCTTTCCATAGAAGAAAAACAGGGAGATATTTTCCCACTTCAAAACAACAAATCCCAAACCCTCAGATGAGTTGAGTTACTCCAGAACTTTGATCTAAGAGCATTTCCTCCCTCTTACCATTTCCCACTCAGCAGATTACATAGTTAAGGGCCATTTAGTGATCATAAGACCAGAATAAATGAATGTTGCCCCAGCTCTGAGCACGCTATACCAGGTAAACAACTAATTCCCACATTAAGTCTGTTTGTATGAATGCAGCCAGAGAGGCACCGGGGCAGCTCAAAGGTGCCAATTCCCCACACAGGAACCATGGCTCCTACGACAAGAAAACCCACGGCACCTCATGTGCCAACAAACCCTCTGGAAGTTAATTAAAGTCACATCTCTAAAAATCTTATCTTTAAAACCAAAATTGTTTATAATAGAGCTACAGCATCAGGAAGCGAGACCTTGCTGGGGTGGGATATTGAAACTAACTTGCCACAAGAGAAATCCGACACAACTTTGCAAGAAGTTCGCGGGCATGGCACAAAGAGCCGGCACCGAGAGCAGAAGGCAGCGGTGCGAGAAGCAGGGAACTTCCCACGGAACCGACCCCCGCCCTCCCAAAAGCCCGGAGGGCTCTCCTGGGGCAGCGCTGGCACCGCCCGCCCCGGCTCCCCGCACCCCGGGCGGACGCGGAGCCGCCCAGACGGTGACCCGGGAAGCGCCTCCGCCTTCCTCCCTTCCTGAGAATGCGAG